>JH431929.1:96308-124969 GCA_000239455.1 Strigamia maritima | reverse complement strand
TAATAAATAAATAAATAAATAAATAAATAAATAAATAAATAAATAATATATATATATATATATATATATATATATATATATATATATATATATATATATATTTTATTTTTTTTTTGCATTTTTTGTTTTATATTTTAAGTAGATTTTAAGTAGCATTCTTATCACCACGAACGACGCCATATTACATCCAAAAATTCAGATATAATACGTCTCATGTTGCCGCCGTGATAAACTTCAAGTTCAAGGGTGAAATGTGATCTGATAATTGAGCAGATTCTAGTTTAAATCCCCACAAAGAAACATAAAGCTGAAAAACTATATTACAAAAATAGGCCAAATGCCTTCTGCCTTCAGTGGAAACAAAACCACTAAAGCAATTAAAGGCCTGTCCAAAAGATGCCCTCAACTTGCTGACTTCCCCCAACTTCTCTAACTTTATCCTCCCCCATTTGGCGCCACCCGTCCGGCCTAAGATAGGGCTGGGCCGGACGGGGGAGGAGATGACACGCCCTTTCGCCCATTTGGAGCCCTTTCAAACTGGCTTGAAAAGAGAGTAAAAGTGTAAACACGTGTAAAATGAACGTGACACGTGCTATCGTTTCATGATTAGCAAATCGAAACTAGGTTTTAAGGTTGATTGGGCCAATTCATCGAAGAAGTTGTTTGTTTTTGTAACTTCCGCTGGTTAAACGGTTTTTCTAGTGGTGGTGATGTTATGAAAAAAAACATTCAAAATATTGATTTGATGTTTATGGCAAAGTCTAAAAGAGTGAAATTTGTAACAATTAACATAATTTCAACAATATTATGGACAAAATTCAAAGAAATCGCAGAAATTTCAACATTGTGGACAAAATTCTACCAAATTTCAGCAAAATTTCAACATTATAGACAAAATTTCAACATTATAGACAAAATTTCAACATTATAGACAAAATTTCAACATTATAGACAAAATTTCAACATTATAGACAAAATTTCAACATTATAGACAAAATTTCAACATTATAGACAAAATTTCAACATTATAGACAAAATTTCAACATTATAGACAAAATTTCAACATTATAGACAAAATTTCAACATTATAGACAAAATTTCAACATTATAGACAAAATTTCAACATTATAGACAAAATTTCAACATTATAGACAAAATTTCAACATTATAGACAAAATTTCAACATTATAGACAAAATTTCAACATTATAGACAAAATTCAACCAAATTTCAGCAAAATTTCAACATTGTAGACAAAATTTCAACATTACAGACAAATTATAGACAAAATTTCAACTTTACAGACAAATTTTCAACATTACAGACAAAATTTCATCATTACAGACAAATTTTCAACATTACAGACAAAATTTCAACATTATAGACAAAATTTCAACATTATAGACAAAATTTCAACATTATAGACAAAATTTCAACATTATAGACAAAATTTCAACATTATAGACAAAATTTCAACATTATAGACAAAATTTCAAACATACAACAATATTATAATCGAAATTTCAATACACTAAAACCAAAAATTAACAAATCTCAACATTTCAGCCAAAACTCAACAACATCTCAAAAATTTCAAATTATAATCAATATTTAACAACATTTTATCAAATTTTCAAATTATAATCAATATTTAACAACATTTTATCAAATTTTCAACATTAAGACAAAATCCCATATACTTAGCATGTTACTACAGTGTAACATCATAACAGATTACTTTGAAGTGTTTTCCATTTGAACAAGGACACTGCCTAAGACACAGTGTGGTTAGATAAAAGTTAAATAAATCATCACAATAAAATAAATGTTGAACAAGGGCACTCACTGCCTCTTGTCAATAAATCATTAAACACAACAAATTAATTCAAATAGTTTTTAAATTCCAAACCCATTTCTTTGTAGTCTTTCATCAAAGATTTACATCTCAAATTAAGATGTGGTTATATTGGTTGCTCGTTGCTCCCATCCAGCATTACCCAACTCCAGTTCTACACAAATTCTTTCGTTACAATTGAGTTGTTTCATTCTTTCAAAATTGTGCTATCTAGTGTCAAGTGGTGGAACAAACATGTAATAAATCCAAGTTGAAGAAAGAGGGAGCCTGCAACGTGTCGCCACCTGAATCTCCAGGGAGTCTTACTTCTAATAGTGGTGTGGGTGGAACATACCCATGGGTTTCCCCACAACGATTTATTACCCTTCTCGCCCTAGGCCACGCAATATGGCGAGTGGGGGCGTTGCAGGGCGACTTCCGGTTGGTTTTGTCTATTACCCTTATCAGTGAAGCCAGTGACCCCTAAGTCGTTAATTATTTCCTAATGGCTTAATTGGAAACCCTGTATTCATCTCGGTACGCCTGGTCTAATGGAATTTGATGGAACTATGGCAGAATCCTTGACATTTATTTTGTTTTAATTTTTTTTTTTTTTTTTTTTTTTTTAGAGGATGATGGCGATGGTGGATCTTTGGAGAATGGCGGTCGGAGACGAAAGAAGCCGCGCAGAAATCGAACCACGTTTACCAATGCTCAGTTGAATGCTTTAGAACGAGTTTTTGAACGTACACATTACCCAGATGCATTTGTTCGAGAGGAATTAGCGCGGCGTGTTAGCCTTAGTGAAGCCAGAGTTCAAGTAAGTACCTACCAGTAGTTGAGTGGCTTTGCTGCAATACACTGTATTGAGATGTCTTTTTCCGAGTTTTGCGTTCAATGATAGGAAAAGGGTATATTTATTTCAATCGGAATAATATTGTACTTACGTAAAAACTGCATTTTAAAATTAAATACCTTACTGCCTTATTGTGCCAAGAAACTGCCTTTTTGATCCTAAAAATTGCCTTTCTGACCGTAGAAGTCTTTTTAAACCTGAAATCTGTAAATATTAGCTAAAAACTGCAAATTTTAGCTGGAAAACTGCAAATGTTAGCTGGAAAACTGCAAATATTAGCTGGAAATATAAGGTAAAAGCTAAAAACTACAAATTTAGACTCAGTGAGTTACATTTTGAGCCTGAAAATTGCTTGAAAACAACATTTTTGAGCCTAATAACTGCATTTTTGAGCCTAAAAAGTAATACTTGCATTTTAAGTCCTAAATTTGCATTTTAAGTCCTACATTTGCATTTTAAGTCCTACATTTGCATTTTAAGTCCATTTTAAGTCCTACATTTGCATTTTAAGTCCTACATTTGCATTTTAAGTCCTACATTTGGATTTTAAGTCCTACATTTGCATTTTAAGTCCTACATTTGGATTTGAAGTCCTACATTTGGATTTGAAGTCCTAAATTTGCATTTTAAGTTCTAAATTTGCATTTTAAGTCCTAAATTTGCATTTTAAGTCCTAAATTTGCATTTTAAGTCCTAAATTTGCATTTTAAGTCCTAAATTTGCATTTTAAGTCCTAAATTTGCATTTTAAGTCCTAAATTTGCATTTTAAGTCCTAAATTTGCATTTTAAGTCCTAAATTTGCATTTTAAGTCCTAAATTTGCATTTTAAGTTCTAAATTTGCATTTTAAGTCCTAAATTTGCATTTTAAGTTCTAAATTTGCATTTTAAGTCCTAAATTTGCATTTTAAGTTCTAAATTTGCATTTTAAGTCCTAAATTTGCATTTTAAGCCCTACATTTGCATTTTAATTCCTACATTTGCATTTTAATTCCTACATTTGCATTTTAAGTTCTTTACTTACATTATAAGTCTTACACCTGCATTAAACTTCTATTTTTGAAATGTTGTCAATTTATCTTAACTAAATATTTGCCAAGACCATCAAAAACTTAGCTACACTCTGCATTTTCCAATTTTTAATTTCATTAACCATAATAATTTTTCCTGCAAACAGCTATTTTTCGATCAGAATGTAAAAACAAAAAACTTTAGGTATTTTTGGGGTCCGAATTTCGACTTGATTGCATCCCCACCAGTCAGTCACACGAGTAGGCTTGTTCTATTACCACTCCCCACATCTCCAGGGACCAAGTTTCAATTTCTGCCGAAATTAGACAATTAGGCTAATGGCCGCCAACCAACCCGCGAAATCCAAGCAGCTGGTGTTTCCGCGCGGGCGAGCATGGCGACGCCTGATGATGAGTATGATGTCTCGGCACTCTCACACTCAAAATCCCTGCTCACTCTGATACACACATTTAACCACCCCACACACAATAATTCATTCTACATCATCGGATTATTTTTCCCACGGCTTAACGCCTTCCCGAAACATCAGAATCATCATCATCATCCATGCACATTGAGAACACTATGAAACATATAAATCAGGTTAGTTTGACTTGACTTTGAAGGTGAATTTTGATCCATGTTGTTACGGTTCGGCCGCCTTTCCCAACTGACAAGTCGTTCGTCAGGGTCCAGTGCAGCCGCGCAGCTCTATTTCGGGCTGTATTTTCACGCCGGTTGATCGTGTCTCGTCCCTGTGACGACCGGCCGCCAAACTATAAATCTTTGGCAGTGTTTTCTTGTCGTTTGATGTCAGTATAGGTGAAAAATTAAAAAGAAAAAAAAAAATAGGGTTTCGATGCCAATTCGGGTTAAATGTAGTTGGATGTAAATTTTGTGGTTTGGTTCAACCATTAATCGACTCCGAGAGCAGTCATTTGTCGTCTTTGTACATAGTTTGCATTTTTGGGATGTTTTTTCGTGGTAGGGTTCAGCTGGTCTTGTCAAAACAAATGAGTTGTTTAAAAGAGTTATATTGTTTTTAAGTACTTTTTTTTTTTTTTTTTTTTTTTTTTTTTTAGTGGGGGTTTTTAATATTGGTTTTGGAATTTGGTGTTCTACAAACATGTGTAGATAATAAATGTAAAATGTTTGTTGGTTGTGACAGATGATTTTTCATGTTGGCAATGAAATTTGGACATCAAGTTTAAAATTGAGAATAACTCTCATTTTATCTCAATGAAATGAGGAAGAAATGAATCAGATTTCAAATTTTTTGTTAGGAACCTTGAAATGTTTATCAGTTTTATGGCATTTTATTTGTAACTGACCGTACGATAACGATAATGTAAACCGGCAAACATTTTATTTTTTAAAACTTAATTCAGACAATTGTTTCTAGATTTTAGAAATTTTTCAAAACTTAAAAAAACTCACCATATTTTCTGGTTATAATGAACATTTCAGTTTGGTATTGTAATTTATTAAAATTTATAGCATTTAACATGTACGGTATACTTTAAAAAACTAAAGACTAATTCCATTTAATAGTCATTTGGGTGTCTAAAAATCAAAGCGGTCAGATCATCAGCACACCGGCCAAGTAAATACATACCCCATCCAATTCTCTAGTCATGCTGTGTGTAAAAGTCATTGTTTCCTAGTCCAAAAATGTGCATGCCATTGTTAACAAACAAAAACACTTGTAAAAAAATTTTAAAAAACTATTTACATTTGGGTATTTGTATTGTTGCGCACATTTCTGGGCTTCGAAACAATTGACTAGAGGATTAAAATGAGTTGCCATAAGATACAATGCACTTTTTATTATTAATTGATGAAAATAAAATTTAATTTAGTGTTTTCTTCGATTTTGACATGTTCTAATAAGATTGACCAATTGACGTAATCTTCTTTTATGTTTTTCAGGTGTGGTTCCAAAACAGAAGAGCCAAATTTCGACGAAACGAACGCAGTATTCTAGCGCAGAGATCACAAAGTTATACTCATCGACCTGAACCAACCACTCTAATCGAACAACCAATCGTGCCTCGTCCTACACCACCACCATTGACCACGATCCATAATGATTACAACAACTTTCACGTGGCATCAGCGTGGAAAACACCTACAAATTCCATCGGCTCCATCAACCCACATGCACATCATTATACCGCCATGATGCCTTCAGTTTCTGCAGAGACGAATGCTTCGTGCTCAGTAGTGCCTTCTTATACCGGTGCGACGGCGCTCGGTCCTAGTCAGGGTTTGTCACACGCAATGAACTACAATATGCCCGGGCTGCGTGTGCACATGCATCACGACTATGGTCTCGCGCAAAACTCATTGACACACATGCATCAGTGATGAAATGATCATTTTCGAAATTTGAATTTTTTTTGGTTAATGCAGATATTTTATGTAAAAAAAAGAATAAAAACTAATAATTTTAGAATAAATTAACACTGGTTCATATTGATTTCTCGTTACTGTAAAAACAAGGGGGACGTAGTAGATACGAGTAATATCAGAAGTAATATTTAGATTTGTCTTCAAAAGAAAAAAAACTATTTTATTTCCAGTTGAAATTAAACAAAGATTGAACATTTTTGATTTATTTTTATTCATAAAATTATAAAAGAACTTTAATTTACAAAATAATTTTACATCTTAAAAATTAACGCTACAACTTTATGCGCATATCCCGCCATCTGTTGGAACAAAATCTAAACATCCAACCCATAATCCATTTCGCTGGTAATTGAGTGAGACGTTTACCCTAAACACGTTCGAATAACTTATTTCACATCAGAATAAGTCTGATTTCGACATGTTTCGTAAAACAGCGAAACTCCCTGCCCGACCGAAACCACCGACTGTCGAGCAAATCCACGAAGACATCGCCAATGCATCGGCTGATGATGTCGTTTTTATGAGTTTACCCAATCTTCACCAAGGTATTATAACAGGCATATAATTATTCGCGACCGGTAAATTCTTCCACGTAGGTTCGGAATGGAGTGCGGACACGAGTAATCTAATAAGTGAATCGGGCGAACTCGAAGAAAACAATTCACTAACAAATGATGACGATATTGAAATGGATCCAGATGTGGTTTTTGATAAAGTATTACGTCACTAATATTTAGATCCATATTCTAATAAAAAAATGACTTATTTTTTAATTTTTATTTTTTAAAGGTTAAAACATTTGTAGAAATGAATGAATCGTTACATAAAACCGTAGATTTATTCGAACAAGGTTGCGAACAGTTATTAGATGCCGGACAACAACTCCAGGAAGATGCAATTCGGATCCGGGGTCACATTTCAAGCGCATTAAAGAAACAAGGTGCAGGAAAAGAGCCTAACGCCCATAGGATAACATGGGGAAAATGATTTTTTATTTCTCCCTCCCGTAAATAAATTTTTTTTAAGAGCCAACGATTTAAATTTAAATCACCCGTAACGAAACAGAAATTAGCGAGCTTCCTTTTCCTTTTAATTTTTTTAATTTTTTTTATTTATTAGATGAGTTACAGATGCTTTCTGAAAAGAGCTCGTCGCCTCATAGTTGAAGCGTCATCTGGCGAGGAGACATCATAGTTAGTTTGCATCAGAGAAACGTGTAAATAAAATGAGAGGTGCAATTATGACATGAGTTTGAGACTAAATTTAGGAGGCGGCTGTGGTTGCTCGAGCTGCAGCCAATCGCATGGAACTCATTAAAGAAATTTATTGACAACGGCAGCAAGGGGAAACGTCAAGTTGGACGAATATTAGCCATCGTTCATTGCGAAGAGAAGATAAATGTAAAAATTCTTGCTCGCAATTTGGAAATAATTTTTTTAAGAGATGAATTTTGTTTTTTGTGCTGAATAAAATAATTATAAGTTTAGTGTTTGAAATTCTTTTTTTTCGTTTTGAAGCTCATGGAGTAGTAAAATTCAACATTTGTGATATTATAACTAAAAAAAGATATGAAAAAGTGATGATAAATTTATGTTACTTCCGATTGTTAGTTCCGTGGTTTGTATATTAAAAAATTATGTTATAAAATGTAATTCTAAAGTTGTTTAATTATAGCTTATAAACAAGATTAGTATGTATACTATACGTGAACGGCCATACTATGCTGAAAACACCGGTTCTCGTCCGATCCCCGAAGTTAAGCAGCATCAGGTCTGGTTAGTACTTGGATGGGTGACCGCCTGGGAATCCCAGATGCCGTTCTTCTTTTTTTTTATTTTTTTTTATTTTTTTTTATTTTTTTATTTTATTTTTGTTGTTACCATACTTTTAATTTTTAATCAATATGTTTGGTGAATTAAAATCAATAATTTTTTTTTCCTTTCTAAAAGTAATTTCCATCAGGTGCCAGGCAGTGCAGTTCTGATATAAAATTGTACCAGAGTGTTATAATTAAAAATCTTCAACTTTTTAATTGTATTTTATACATTTTAATACATAAAAAAATCTCAGTAAACTACCTCAGATTAAAAGTGAAATGTTCCTGCTTCGCACCTGTAGAAAAGGTGGAAATCATTTATAGAAAAATTTGTGAAACCAAATTTCTTTAATTTATCCAAAACATTAATTAAAGTTAATAAGAAAACAATATTTAAAAGAAAATATGAGAACGACATTTGGGTTTTTGGGTTGTTTTTAGTTCAATTTCATGGAGAATTATATGGTTTAAACTTCGTTTCCAACACATTGCGAGAAACTCCCATTGGCTGGAGCCTGTTTACTTGCACATTAATACAAATTTATATAAATTGGTATCATATACTCAATACTAGTATGGTCATTTATTTATTATGGTTGTTTATGGTCGTTTAGTGGTTGGTTGTATTTGTTTATGTTTATTTATGCCCTTTTATGGTCATTTTTAAAATTATTTTTTTAAGTGCATTAAACAATCGCTGGGAAAAGGCCCTAGCCAATGAGAGTTCCTCGTAATGTGTTAAAAACGGATTTTAGATTAGTTTTTGGCAAGATTTTTGACAATTTATTCAGTTTCCATTCGATTTTTGGCGATTATTTCAGTTTCCATTTGATTTTTGGCAATTTATTCAGTTTGATTATTCAGTTTGATTTTTGTCAGTTTTCATTCTATTTTTGACGATTTTATATTTTATTCAGTTTTCATTCTATTTTTGATGATTTTATATTTTTCATTCTATTTTTGATGATTTTATTTAGTTTTAAATTGATTTCTGTTGATTTGCAAACAAATGATTAAAAACGATCAAAACAACCATATACACTTCCGAAAACACCAAATCGAAAAACTAATTCTCAAACTAAATAATAACTCCAAAACGATAAAACTGATCAACCGACCACACCAATGTTTTTTTCTTTCAAAATTCATTGATTTGTTGTTTTTTTTAAATGGCAATAATGATATGCCAGCTTTAAATAAATTACTTTACAAAAACCAAGCTTGCTCTTTATTAGTTTTTTTTGTTTAATTTTGCACATAAATTGGATGATTCACCTAATTTCTATCATTCTTAAAATTACTGCCCACACTTGCCAATTACGTAGGTGTTAATGTGTTATTATTTTTCAATTTTAATTACAGTGAAGAAAAAAATCAATGCAGATGCAAATATGTACGGCACATTTTTAACGTGGCAAGTTGTGATTAGTCGCTCGCAGAACTTCCCTACGTTTAATTACATTAACTACAACCATCTATATAACTACTGTAAGTCGAAACATTTTCAAACCAGTATTCAGTCCCGCAATCATAAGTAAAAGGTGACGTATATACAATATTTAGTAGTAACTAGTAATCAGTGAATGAGCTAATGATGTAATGTATTTTTTGTTTTAGGAATGAAGCTGTGCTTACTTCTGTTCGTTTTGGTCGTGGCCTTTGCATTGAATGAAGCTTTGAATCCAGCTTGTCGTTGGGATGGTACTACTCCAATTTGTGCCGGTAAATGCACATTCCAGGAAAATCTATGCAAATATGATAAAGTGGGAAACAGCAACGCATGTTTCATAGGTAAGAAGGCTTTGTGCTGTGCACGTTCGGACCAATGCTAAATGTGATTGTATTAACATGCAAACTATTTAATGCTTCACTTGATGTACTTAATACTTCATGTATTAAATATAAATAACTTGTCAATTTACGTCTCGTTCTGCGTTTTTTGACGTTTTTAATGTCTTTTAAAGACGTCAATGTTACTATAATAGTAACAGGGGAAGTACGGTACGGTAACTCTTTAGTTGACATCAGTGTAGAGCCAAAAAAGACAACAGCGCCACCGTCTGGTGGAAACACTTCAACTAAGGAGTTACCCTTCTACGAATAGTAAAGCATTTGGCTTTTTTTCACCAAATGGTCGTCTGCGCGACAACAATTTGAAAAATAGAGAAATATATTCTACATTAAAAAACAACATAAACTCGAGCAAATTCACAATAATTCTCGTCTTCGCTGATGAAATCGGTAATTAAAAATGTCTGATGAGTGTGAGAAATTTGAATGGAACGCCATGTTGCGTCAAGCAGTCAACCAAACTGTATTAAAATTGTATTTGCAATCAAAAATAAAAAGTGAAAAAAAAAAACAGCAAAAGAAAAAAATAGCAAAGAGCATCTGAGATTCCCAGGTGGTCACCCATCCAAGTACTAACCAGACCTGATGCTGCTTAACTTCGGGGATTGGACGAGAACCGGTGTTTTCAGCATAGTATGACCGTTCACATATACTATGCATACTAATCTTGTTTATAAGCTATAATTAAACAACTTTATAATTACATTTTATAATATAATTAACTTCGGAGATCAGACGAGAACCGGTGTTTTCAGCATAGTATGGTCGTTTACATGTAATTTCTATATTATAATTATACTTAACTTATTAATTGTTAATACCATTATTTTTAATGCGTGGCATTAATTTTAAATTCAATATAACAAATATTACGGATATAAAAATGAATAAAAAAAATAATGTATCTATTCGTGTAAAACAGGTGGTTTTAATCTGCCGAATATTTGAGTTCGTTCCAAAATAGAAAACGGTCTGCGAGTTAAAGGCATCAAGATGTACACGTCCGATCCATGTTTCCAATTTGCTCGTTTACACTTGTGTGAATTTTCTATTTTATTTGATAGCAGCGGTGCTCTGCTGCCCTTCCTACGGAATTCACACAGCTGCGAGAAAAACCACTACGGTATACTTAGAAAAGCGTGAAGAGAAACGGAACTACGGTTAATTTGACTATGAATTTAATAAGATAACAGATGCTAAATGATAGACTTTTAGTCAAATGTTGGCTGGATTTTTTTATCTACGCAATTAATAGCTTAAGTTGCTGATAATAACTCTATCTCTATTTTTTTATTTTATCACTAAGATTTTCCATCTGGAAAACAAAAGAAAAAAAATTAAAGCAACAATTTATATTATTGCACATTTGATATTTAATTACATGTATTTTTTAATATGATATCCAAATTCTAATCTTTCAAGTTTAAGCAATAATTACCATAGGAATTTTTTAACCTAATTAATAATAAAAATCTTTGTGCTGCCATCTGACAACAATTTTGTAGAAATTCCACTATCTAACGAGTAAAGGGGACCAGGCGACAGAATAGAAGAAATGCATTTCATAATAAAGTTCAATTTAAATTTAAAACAAAAGACATACAACGTTATTGTAGTTCTCGATGGAAAGTTTTATTTTCAATCTATTTAGATGCAGGAAATTTTACGTTTACGTACATAAAAATTGATCTTTTATATCCATTGCAATGTATCAAAATAAAAACAGGAAATAATTAGTTACTATAGCAAAATTCAATTGAAATAACAAACATCAGCATACAAGTAAAATCGCTATTAAACCTACCCGCATATTGAAAATTGCTAAAACACATATTCATCTTGCTGCTCATTTGCCAGACATCAAATTGTCGTCAAGAAGCTTGCAGGGAAGTCCGATCAAAATGTCCATCCTCTGAAACCACGGTATTTATTAACTGCTCGCATTGACGATCTCAATAGTAATTAATACACAATAAAATTTTATTATCATATTATAGGAAGTAGATGAAGAAGAATATCCCCATACTATAACGTAAAAAAACCAAAAACATGCGCTGAAGATGAAGCTATTGTTTACCAAGTTGAAATAGGCGAAATATATCGATATGGAGAATTAAAATTTTACATTGGAATCGCACAAGATGCGCAAACCGACTTATATTCCATCGGCAACATGCGCCTTGCAAGGAAAGGCAAAAATTATGAATGCATTGACAATGATATGTTGGATTACACCGTGTTTAATGACAGTGAATCAAAATTAACTAGTCAATTGAAACTTGGAATTGTTGTCAATTGTGGTAATAAACAAAGAAATCATTGGTGTTTCGGAATATTTATTCATATATTGTGATTTACAGGAAATGCTGAAGATATTGACAGATATTGGCAGCGGAACAGTTAGAATCACCGAGGAAAACAGACTTTCAATGACGTTATCGGACACTATACTAGTTAAAGACCTGCGCACAAACCTGATGTCAATGAGCAAAATAACCGATAAAGGTTTTAAAATTCATTTCTCAAAAAATGCCGCCAAAATCATACACAAAATGACGCAAAAAGTAATGCTGACCGCACAACGCAAAGGCAGCTTATACATCGTCGACGAGACGAGCAACGAAGCGAGTGTGGCATCAACAAAGTCAACTTTGCAACAATGGCACGAAAATTTGAGGCACTTAAACGAGCAAGATTTACGCAAAATGATCACTTTAGGCATCATTGATGACGCCAACATTAAAACCAGCGATCAACTCGGCACGTGCGATGTCTGCATTAAAGGCAAACTTACTCAACTGCCATTCCCAAAAATAAGTGAAAGCAAGAGCAATGACTTACTTGAATTAATACATTCCGACGTATGCGGGCCAATGCGGGCCAATGCGGACAAGCTCACTTGGCGGTGCCCGTTACTTCGTGACTTTTATCGATGACAAGTCCAGATAGAGAGCCGTATATTTCCTAAAGAAAAAATCTGAAGTTCTTGCTGCATTTAAAAAATATAAAGCGTATGCAGAAAATAAAACGGATCGAAAAATCAAGAAATTCAGAAGCGACAATGGAAAAGAATATCGCAACAATGAATTCGACAATTTCTTAAAAACAAACGGCATCAAACGACAACTCACCATCGACTACACGCTACAGCAAAATGGCGTAGCCGAACGAAGAAACAGAACACTTGTCGAAGTGGCCAGATGTGAACTTTTGGACACAAAACTGCCACCATCATTCTGGGCCGAGGCCGTTTTAACGGCCAATCACGTGCGCAACAGATGTGTATCGAGATCACTGAACGGAGAAACACCATTCACCTTTTGGAACTCAAAATTAATTCCCAAAACTTTGTATTACCAGAAATTCGGTTTGAAGACATTTTACTTACGAAAAGGTGCTCATCCGGAAAATTCGAGCCGAAAGCGACTGAATGCATTTTCCTCGGGTACGACAGGTCATCCAAGGGGTATCAGGTGAACGACAGCAAAACCAGAACACTCATCAAAAGTCGGGATGTAAAATTTGTAAGCAAACCCGCCACAATCGACGACTCATTTGAAAACAAAAGTGATGACGACGACGAGTTCTACCATTTGGCCGCACAACCCACTACGGAAACCCCCAATGCCCAGCCAAACACCAAAACCGAACCAACAGAAAACAACACTGAAAATCACGAATCGGACTAAAATGAAGAAACTTCGGACGAACACGATTGCGAAAACAAAAGTAATGTAGGCATAGGTAAACTGAAGCACGTGTGACTAATGTGTTTCATACATAAGTTATGTATTTAACACAGGTGCAGATCTTGTTCTTAAGTACCCGCACCTTAAAGTTATTATTTAGTTTAGTTTTTATGACAAGATGTCACAATTGATTCGATCTATAACTTAATAATTGATTTAGAATAATTATGTATGAGCTGACTCATTAATGTGTTTATTTAATTGTTTGAGTCAGTACTTTATAACTTATGCTTTTATAAGCTAGGTTCCAGTCTTTATTTAGTCATTAACTGGAAGCCTAGTCTTAATTCTTTGTGATAGGATCACATACTAGTTCAGTTTGTGATCCTAAGCTTGTTAAAGCTATTTATAGCCCTATGGGCATTTTATGTAATTGTTTTTATCTGGTTTCGAGATTAAATACTCTTCAACCTTCTTGTGTCAAGGAAAGATGGCTGATTTTTTTGCTCCATGCAACTTCAAGTGATTTTAGGATTTTGCATCAATATATATGTGAGTTTTACTCAATACAATGAAGATTCTGCAATAATAAGTGATAATAATCACAGCCAAGTAGTTGTCATTAATTTAGAAGAGAGTTTCAGCTTGAAACAGTTTAGAGGTCATAGCCAATGTCATTGGAATCACACACGAGGTCAAACCTCAAATTTACAAGCAAATGACAAGGCTTTCCATGCTCGGTTCAGCAGAGAAGCAATAGTGCAACGTATTGCGCTATTAGAGCACGATCGATTTCGACGGGACCTCACGTATAACTCCGGCGGCTCGCGGTCGCTCGCGGCCAAAAATCCCGACTTTTCCATCGAAATTTGAAAAATGGTTTTTCGCTGATTTTTGACCATTCGAAGCACAGTTCACTACCACAACTGTGCGAAAGGACCAGGACGGACCACTATAACGTACAAGTAATGCTGATCCAAACACTGAAAATCCGAAACGAGGTCCAGGACTACCACACCTTGCAAAAACTGGAAAACCTGGACGACCAAAGAAGGTTTATGCCGTACGAAAAATCTCCGAAGACGCAGTCATCAACTTCATCGACAGAGAGAAGATTGCAAACTTTGTTGAAGGGGCGAACCCAACGACGGCGCAAGAGGCCCTCAACAGCAATAATCGCGAAGAGTGGACAAAAGCCCTAAAAGACGAATATGACGCACTAATCCGAAATGGAACGTGGGAAAAAGTTAAAAGACCGTAAAATCGCAAGACAATTGGAAGTAGATGGGTTTTGCGCACCAAACTAAACCGACAGATCCATTCATAAATGAAAAGCCAGACTCGTCGCCAAAGGCTTCTCACAGTGCCCAGGAGTCGACTAGGATGAAACTTTCGCGCCTGTCGCACGTGCAAACTCCATACGCATGATCATGACGCTCGCGGTCGAACACAATCTCGAGATTCAGCAAATGGACGTGATTTCTGCATATTTAAACAGTGAATTGGAGAAACAAATATTTATGGAAAAACCGGAGGGATTCAGCAAGATATCGGGCACCCAAGATGACAACGTATTATTATTGAAAAAGTCATTATACGGACTAAAACAGTCGGGACGCCAATGGTACCGCAAGGTGGACGAAAAACTCAAGAAATTCGGTTTAAAGCCCTCCAAATCAGATCCGTGTGTCTATTTCAAAAGGACCAAGAAGGAAATCACCATAGTCGGCATTTATGTCGACGACCTAATAATCGCCACAAACAACAAAAAGTTGATGAGCGAACTAAAGTCAGCACTTGGAAAGGAATTCGAGATGAAGGACTTAGGCACAATAAAATACTATTTAGGCATCGAGTTCAACCAAGACTTAAAGACAAACACTGTTACAATGAGCCAAGGAAAATATACACTCAACATATTGAAGAGGTTTGGCATGGAAGATTGCAAACCATTAGCCACCCCACTCGATGCAAACAGCAAGTTAATCCGATCAACGACGGAACCAAAGGAAAGGAAGAAAGAAATTCAAAACTTTCCATACCAGAGTCTCGTCGTTAATGTATTTAGCAGTATCCACACGACCGGACATCGCCTATGCCGTTAGTGCATTGAGCCAGTTCAACTCGAATTATGACGCACAGCACATTGCAGCCGGCAAGAAGGTGCTCAGATACTTAAAAGAAGTCAAAATTGGGACTGACATGCAAGAAAAGCGAGGAAAAACTCGCAGGTTTTGCGGATGCGGACTGGGCCCGTGATGTGAACGACAGGCACTCAAACATTGGCTATTTCTTCAAACTCTCGGACTGTGCCATAAGTTGGGCCGCACGTAAGCAGAAAACCGTCGCATTATCAAGCACGGAAGCGGAGTACATGTCACTATCTGATTGTGCAAAAGAAGCCATCTGTTTACGTGATCTTTTGGAGGAAATTGAGGGAAAAACTGATAAGCCGACTCCGATATCGATATTCAACAACAACCAGAGCGCAGCCAGGATCGCAGCAAACCCAATCCATCACTCGCGGACAAAACACATTGATGTCCGTTATCATTTCGTTCGTGAGGCTCAAGAAAATGGAATCGTAAGCATAAGATACATGCCCATCACGGAAATGCCAGCCGATGCGCTAACTAAGGGATTATTTTCAGTTAAGCACATCAAGTTCATTAGTGAAATGGGACTGTCGTGTGTTATTTTATTCCCCACCTGATGTTTGAGGTGGTGTGTTAACATTCATATTTTAGTGTCACTCAACAGGTGCGTATGGTAATTGTAATCCCCCTACAGGGCAAAAATTCATATCAATGTAAAAAATACTGTCAACCCTTCATGGACGCGTGAATTCAATCCTGCTAAAATCAATTCCATCCGCCACTAATAACGACTCATACTCTCAAATAATGTTATTTGAATTTTATTTCCTTAAGGTTCGAATTGAAGTTGCAATATTAATCAACACTAACATTGCAAATCCAATGCCATCAAAAATTGATCTCCAAATTCAGTTAGAAAAAATGACAAATTCTAAACCAAAAGTGGTTAGTCTAATATTGACAAAAGAGTTTTATGTACTACAAAATCCAGCTCCAATCCTCATTTATGTGCCATGTCTTCTATCAAAATCAAACTAAAACCTAATAGTTAGTACACAGATTATTTGAAATTTAGAAACCATTACATCATATTCATTCTTTTAGTATGCACTGATCAACTGCTTTTAGAGCTATGACAGTTATTAGCTTCATCTGCAGTAAATGAATTGAGCATGTCTCATTGCTCACCACCATATCGATGGAATAGTGGAATAGATGGAATCTTACCTTCATAAGCAAAATTGACATTCTGAAAAAGTTCTAAAGAAAAAGCTAAAGAATATTACTTCCAATTGATGACTAGTTTTGATGGTAAATCTTGGATTGAATCTCAGGTGCAACATCAGAAAAAGATTGGGACGAAAAAGATTTCCTGCGTACAGGCCAATTGAAATGTTTCTCGAGATTGACACAAATATTTTTGCAGAAAAAACTCATTAATAATGCTACTGAAGAAGCAACAGATGGTCTAACAACAAGATTTCTTCGCAATATTTTAAGTGAATCAGATATTATAGCTTCTCAATTGGAGTTTGAGATGAAACTTTCTGGCTGCACCATATCTTGTGTGGAATTGCTTGAATCTACCTGTGAAAATACACCTACTACTATTCTCACACTTGATGGTAAATAGTAAAGTAATACTGCATTCAGTGGTAGATTTGTAATTTTGCTGCCCATTGGTAAATAGGCCTGTGCGATATTGCGATATATCGCAACGCAATAATTTTTTGAAACAAATATCGCGATATATTGTTGCCCATCACAGTGGCAATATATCGTATTGCCGATATATCGCTGCTGCGATATTGCGATATGACGATATTCCGCGATATGGCGATATTCAGCGATATGGCGATATTCCGCGATATGGCGATATTCCGCGATATGGCGATATTATGCGATATCGTCATATCGCCATATCACGTATTATCACCATGTCGTAGAATATCGCCATATTGTGAAATATCGGCAACGGGAAATTATGATAAAAAACCAATAAACGTCATAAACCAAAAAAGTAAAAAAACCCCAAAAATGTCAAAAAACAATTAAAAAACCTCAAAAACATCAATCGCAATCTCGCCATATTGCCATATATCGCAATATCGTCAAATATCGCCATATCGCTATATCGTCATATCGTTTCTAACGATATTGCAGTATTACGATATATCGCATCAATATCGCTTTTCAAGCAATATCATATTGCATCGGGTTAGAAAAATATCGCACAGGCCTATTGGTAAAGCTATACGGTATTTAGTCATTTTCAAGCTCTGGTTCAAATTTATATCCAGGTAACACAAATGTTGCTACAGTAAAACCTCTGCGGACGGGACACCTCGGGTCCAGCCATACTTTGTCCCATCCGCAGAGGTGTCCCGTCCACAGAGGGACCCTCCGTAGACGGGACAAAAGCTCTTTGTCCCATCCGCAGAGGTAATGGTCTGTGGTTGGTCAGTTTCAAGTTATTTTTTTAAAAATTCAAAATTTTCAATCAAAAATTCAAAATTTTAAATCAAAAATTTAAAATTTTCAATCAAAAATTTAAAATTTTCAATCAAAAATTTAAAATTTTCAATCAAAAATTTAAAATTTTCAATCAAAAATTTAAAATTTTCAATCAAAAATTTAAAATTTTCAATAACAATTTAATAAATTCGTTTTTTTAAATAAAGATTCGAAAAATTTCCAATTTTTAAAAAATAATTTTGCAAAATTTATTGTTTTGTCCCGTCAGCAGAGGTCATTTAGACCGAACGGGATTGGACGAGGTGTCCTCTGTCCTGTCCGCAGAAGTGTCCCGTCTGCAGAGGTAAATTTCTATTGGTCGGGATTGATTGGGTCGGGTCCAGCCAATATCGTCCCGACCACAGAGGTGTCCCGTCCGCGGAGTGTCCCATCCGCGGAGGTTTTACTGTACATCGTTGCTGCAATGTTTGGAAATAACATTTGCAATGTTGCATCATTGTTCCTAATGACACTTCTTCTAATATTGCTGCACTGTTTTATTGGCAACATTAAGTGTTTAAGCTATAACAGTTTTAACACAGACTAAAAAATGGAAAAATTTTTTTTTTAATCACCAAAATATTAGACGTGATTTACTGTATTAAAACAATATTTTAAAAGTATTTGTGATAATTTTTAGTGCTTTATTTGAATTTTAGAAGATTTTTTTTACTATTAAAATGTTTTTAAGAATATTGAAAATTGATTTTTAAAATATATAAAAAAAAAAAAAATTTTAAATTCATTTTTAGTCTTGTTCTTTAAATAAAGAAAATATTTGTGATTTTTTTAAAAATTTAATATCCCATTAAATTCAATTAAAGCATTTAAAATTATCAGGAAATTTTAAAAACGCTATATTAATATAGCAAATCATTTGTAATGTCTTGGTGACCACAAAATAAAAATAATTCTGTGTTTAAACCATTTAATTTCTACTTTTTCTGAACCCTACCATCATCACCGTCGTTGGAAGCGTACACAGTTTCCAATTATTTAGCCGGGTCTGTGTAGTCATAACCACCTTTAGTAGAAAGACCGGGTCAATCGGCTTATTTTCAGGAAGAAAAATGGCGTCGTTACGCACACTCTTGCCACTAGGTGGCGATGTCTGCCCACCAGTAAATGGCATCCAAAAACATCCTTTTGACTTGTTTTGAACATTTTGGAGTGTAAATAAGCAGCAATACAATAAGTAACACGAAAATTTTTCTGAATATCAAGCAATGTAATTTTATTTATTCATAGAATATGAATAAGGTGGTTATGGATAAATCTAGCTTGTAATTGCTTACGATGCAGACCTAGTAAAAAGTGTCCTGAAATTCAATAAACTATACTCTATTTATCATTTCGTGCGCGAAACTCCCATTGGTTAATAACCTATATTGTATCGAAAGTATATATTGTGGCATCTTATTTTAATCCTCTAGTTGAGCTGAGTCGAAAAATCATTGTTTTGTAGTCCAAAAATGTACATGCCATTGTTAACAAATGAAAATGCTTGTAAAATATTTTTAAAAAATTATTTACATTTGGGTTTTTGTATTGTTGCGCACATTTTTTGGCTATGAAACAATGATTTTTTGACTCGGATCGACTAGAGGATTAAAATAAGATGCCACAATATATACTTTCAGTACAATATAGGTCATTAACCAATGGGATTGGTATAGTATAGTTGGTAGAGTAAACCATAAATGGTCACAAGAGGTCGCTCAATTACGATGATTGGTTTCCTGACAGCATGGCAAGAGAAATGTTTTCTTCGGTTGTTATTGAAGGAGAGACTATAAAATCGTCATGGAAGTCTGATAGGTATTATATTCAGATTAAATCTTTATTAAAAATGTTTTAACAATTTATTACCGTAACAGAAGAATGAAGGATAGTGAGAGTCAAATAGGAGTTTTAGAAATGAAAGACTCAGAATGCCAAGCTATTGAAAGAACTTCAGCCGAGGTACGATAATCAACAAATTGATTCATACTTTTGTCTTTTATAAATAAAATTCCTATTGAATTTAAGGTGCAAACTCTGAACTTAGAAACCCAGCATCTGATACTAGCAGAATGCGACGAAAAGTCGTTAGGGGAATTTTTGACTCGAATCACGCCAGCTTTGCTGAAAGAACTCGATAAAAATTTACGATCGAATGTTTTTCAAGACTATGATTTAATTAATGACGAATCGACTGAGCTATTAAATGCATTCGTTGAAATATTCTGATATTTTGCAAGTAAATTTCTTTATATTAAATGTCTTAATACAAAATTTTATAGGTAAATAGATGTTTGGTTGACCGTCGTCGCAGTTTCTTATGGATTATTATTCCGTGGTAGTAATGACAACTTGACCTAATCAAACTGAATAAATACAAGATTGAATGTGGCCACTTTTCTTTTCTATAGTCATATGTATTAATCGTGCTGATGATGGTGAGTCAAAAATAAATGTTTACGTGAATATCATAATTACCTCAAACTCTGATTGCAGGTTCGTTATCACAAGGACTTTCACATATCAGGAAAATTGATGAAAATCACTTAAAACATGCGAATAAACTAGGGACTGCATCTCGAGATTCTCGAGTCTCGAAATTTCGAGATTCTCGGCAAAAATACGATCTCGAAATTCTCGAGATTTTTTTTCAAGAATCTCGAAATTTTGAGAAAATACAAAGTGAAAGTTTTACTTAGCTTTTTCTCAAAATTTTGATCAGTAGTTTGTATTACAAAGTTTGTAATACAAATACAAAGTTTGTAATAAGTTTGTAAAGTTTGTAATACAAAGTTTGTAACTACTGATCAAATTGTCTACCAATTCCCCATAAGACTGTATTATCATCTACCTTTGCTGACTGCGTTGTCTTTGCCGACGGGTCATTGTACTCATGAATCCATCGGGAAAAAAACAGTTTGACTTACTTTAGTAAGTCAAATTGCTAGCTTGAAACTGGATTCCTTACAAAATATACATTGTCCCAGAACCACAGAGTCGTATAGTCAGTTACCTGGCGCCCCTTGACATTTGCAAGCCATTTTTGATGCAGTTACTACGCAAACAATTTAAGGTTTAAGGTTCAATTATTCAACTGACTATGGTTCAAGTACACTAGGCGGGTTCGAAAAGTCATTTAAACGAGTGTAACCACGTTTACACTCGTTTAAATTTTAATTTGCACGTTGTTTACACAAATTAATTCGTGTAAACGTCGTTCAACCGTCTCAAACGGAAACGACCTATTTTCGTCTTGCATTTGCACGTGCAACGGAATTTGACGTTTAAAGTGTTGTATTTGCCGTCCTCTTGAATCCTCGCTTGAATGTAAGTAGTAACAATGTGCATGATTATCAAAATTGTTACTATTTGTTACTAATTGTTACTATCTAATGTTACTTTTTTTGTAAAAAAAAAGCAGGCAAGAATGATGTGCTTGCTGAAAAACAACTGCTCCGTACAGCTTGTTTGTTTATTACGGCAGCCATATTTGTGTGAATTATGTGTAAATTCCAGTGTAAATGCATATGCAACATTTTAACTCGAAAAGTCAGTCGTGCAACTTGACATTTACACTATCAGTTGCACTGGTCGTTCAGTGCAAAATCATTTTCGAACCCGCCTAGTATATCTTGTAAGAAATCCAGTTTCCAGTTTGTAAGCTGCACTTTTTGATCAAAACAATGCTTTTATGCTCAAAAAACTATTTCATTTTTCATTTTTTCTAACTTTTTTTTATTTTTTTAAAAATCTCGAATCTCGACTTGAATCTCGAGAATGTGATTTTGGAATCTCGAAATCTTGAGATTTCAAATCTGGTTCGAGATTGCAATCTCTAGTCAATAAACCCGATCATAATTCCATGTCGCCATTCCAATCAGCATCAAATATATTAGCACAAGTATAAGCATCATAAACATCAAATCTTAATGTTTGTTTCATTAAAACATTAACTGAATGTCACATAGAACGAAGATGAAATAATTGATTCATGTCCGAGTGTGGTCGAGTGTCGATTATTAGGAGGAGAGTGCATCAATTGTAATTTTGGATCCGAAATCACCGTCGTGTGCCAACTAAAACGAAGAATCATTTGCTCCGTAATTAATATTGTATTAATATTAATATTAATATTAATATTATAAGTCGTGTGTTAATTTAAAATTTTGTTTTTCAGGGTGAGAAAAAGTTTCAGCGATCTATTATATGCAGATACTGCTACCAGACCTATAAATGGGAGCATACGTGTCACGGAACCCCTCACTGTCGTATGGCGGATCACCCCGGTCTAGTGAAATAATTTGTCTCGGTCGTTGACGGTTCCCTAAAAACGTACTATGCAATTGGACGTCGGGACACCGCTGGACGACTTCATTGATTTTAAGGTGGAAATTTGGTTGAAAATGTTTGTTAAATTTTTTGTGTTTTTGTTGCAGTATAACCTTAGGGGGTTCCGTGCCGATCGATTTTATCTGGGACATTGTCAGGAAGGCATCGGAAAATTATTTAGTTTTGGCGGTTTAGGCGTGTGGACGATTGTTGATGTTATTTTGATTGTGGTTGGTTACCTGAAACCTGCGGATGGTGAAAAATTGTAATTTATTGTACGAATGTGAGAAAATAAAATTAGCAAAATTTGAAAATAAAAAAAATAAAAAATATAAGGTTTTTTCTTCGAGTCGTCGTGTTGACTACGATCGAGTTGAAACCGTTGAGGATCGTGACAGATACCAAGCGAAATTTTCCCATGCTGAAAACTTGGGTGACGAGTTCGCTGAAAGAGGACATTGGCGACATGCCATCTTGATCGCACCTTGGACGGATCTGGTTTGGTTCATCGACTGACGTTTCATCGACTGACGTTTCATCGACTGACGTTTCATCGACTGACGTTTCATCGACTGACGTTTCATCGACTGACGTTCATCGACTGACGTTTCATCGACTGACGTTTCATCGACTGACGTTTCATCGACTGACGTTTCATCGACTGACGTTTCATCGACTGACGTTTCATCGACTGACGTTTCATCGACTGACGTTTCATCGACTGACGTTTCATCGACTGACGTTTCATCGACTGACGTTTCATCGACTGACGTTTCATCGACTGACGTTTCATCGACTGACGTTTCATCGACTGACGTTTCATCGACTGACGTTTCATAGCCTTGTTTCATAGACTGACGGTTTATCGAATGCTTGGTACGTTTTATCGAAAATGAGAATTTTCCCAAGTGGCGCTTACGCGTATCGTTGCTCCACTGCGCTGCGCAACTCCGCTCTAACGCCTCCGGCGGGGCCACTGCGTGGGCTTCCTAAACTAAACTTTTAAATCCCACCAACAAAAAAATAAAAAATAAAAAAAAAATTTTAAAATAACGAAATTCGATGAACTGACTAGTCGATGAACTGACCGGTCGATGAAACGTTCTATCAAATGCTGTCGATAAAAGGTAGTTGATGAAACATTGGGGATAAAATGTCAGTCGATGAAACATCAGTCGATAAAGTAAACAGATCCCCCTTGGACGAATACCTAGGTATTCGTCCAAAATTGCACAATATGTATCAGAATACATGCATAGTAGTAGGAAAAATTGGTGGGCAGACATCGCCGTCTAGTGGCGTAACGCCCCCACTTTAATCTGCGATTGACCTGATCTTTCTACTAAAGATGGTTTTGGTGCATTCTTTAGTCCGTGGTTTTAAGAGAATTTACTGATGGCGCCATCATGTGACAAAAAATTAAAACGTCAAAAAACGTCATTATAACGTCATATTGCAAATTGTGGCGAATTGCATTTTAACTGGAGCGAGAGAGAGAACAGGAAAAAGATCCAACACGAATTTTTGTTGAATGGAATTATTATTATTCTCTTTTTAGTTTCGCAACAATAAAAATACAAATAATAAATAAATACAAATAACAACGGCTTGAAAAACAACAAAATCATGTCGCCATACTCGCCAATTCATGCAAAGCAATCTTAAATTGATGCCGTGAATGAATTGGTGATGCGATTTCAAAATTTGATCTTTTTTCTTTTTTATTCTTCATATTTTTAAAATAATTTACTACAAGAAAAACTGTGAATTTTCAAATCAATTCAATAAAATTCCAAATGAAATATAAAAAAAAAATTAATTATTTCAAACTATTCGAAATTTAACTTTTTATTCTTTCAAATTTCATGTTTTTTTTAAAAAAAAAACAAAAACAAAAAAATGTTTTCAATATTGTATGCTGCAAGCTCGCTCAGCTAACTACAAATGTCTGGGGTCGACTTGTATTACTAGTTATAAGTTTATTAGTGTTTGAAATTCTTTCTTTTTACCCACTTTCTTTTAACTTCACTGTTTGTTTTCTTGTTTCCATGTTTCCTTCCAACCTGACTGTGATTAATTTATAGGCGAATGTTGGATGACGTCATATTGCAAATGGCACCCGAATTGTGTTTTCAGCTATTAAAAAATAGCAAGTACGTTTTGTTACTTACTTGTTACGTACGTTACTTCAAAATTCGGCCACCAGACGGTGTCCGAATTGTGTTTTCAGTCATTATCCAGTGTGGAGTTTTTGCTGGCCGTCATTGTTTAGTCATAATTTTTTAGTTATAATTTTTTTTAACAGTTGATTTATGACTAAAAAGTAGAAATTAATTTTTTTTTAAAAAAATTTTTTTAGCTTATTCACTTTTGGCTCGCTCAGCTAACTACAAGAGACAGGGGTCGACTTGTATTACTAGTATATTTTAAAAATCAATTTTCAATATTCTTAAAAACATTTTAATAGTAAAAAAATTCTTTTAAGATTCAAATAAACCATTAAAAATTATCACAAATACTTTTAAAATATTGTTTTAATACAGTAAATCACGTCTAATATTTTGATGATCAAAAAAAAAATTTGTGTTTTAAGACATTTTTTAGTCTGTGTTAAAACTGTTATAACTTAAACACTTCTTTCCAAGGAGTTGGATTAGATTTTGTTTTGAAGCTTGAGTACTTCTCATGGAGTAGTAAAATTCAAAATTTGTGATATTATAACTAAAAAAAGATATGAAAAAGTGATGATAAATTTATGTTACTTCCAGTTGTTAGTTCCGTGGTTTATGTATTAAAAATTATAAAATGTAATTATAAAGTTGTTTAATTATAACTTATGAACAAGATTAGTATGTGTAGTATATGTGAGTGGTCATACTATGCTGAAAACACCGGTTCTCATCCAATTCCTGAAGTTAAGCAGCATCAGGTCTGGTTAGTACTTGATGGATGACCGGCTGAGAATCCCAGATGCTGTTCTCAATTTCGTCTTGGTTTTTTGTTACCATGCTTTTAATTTAAATGTGTTTGGTGAATTAAAAACAATAATTTTTTTTAAGTGCATTAAATAATCGCTGGGAAAAGCTAATGAGAGTTTCTTGCCACGTGCTAAAAACGGAGTTTAGGTTCGTTTTTAGCAAGATTTTTGACGATTTGTTCAGTTTCCATTCGATTTTTGCGATTTATTCAGTTTCCATTCGATTTTTGACAGTTTATTCAGTTTCCATTCGATTTTTGACGATTTATTCAGTTTCCATTCGATTTTTGACGATTTATTCAGTTTTCATTCTATTTTCTCGATTTTATTCAGTTTTCACTATTATTGACGATTTTTTGACGAGTTTTAAAACGATTTCTATCGATTTTCAAACAAATGATTAAAAACACTTAAAAATAACGATGAAAACAACCATATACCCTTCCAAAAACATCAAATCAAAAAACCAATTCTCATATTTCTTCCCCCACCACCTCTCAACAAAAAAACTAACTAATCAATAACTCCAAAACGATACAACCGATCAATAGCCCACACCAATGTTTTTTCCTTCAAAATTCTTATGCTGCAAGCTTGGTCATTGATTTGTTGATTTTTTTTTAAATGGCTATAATGATATGCAGCTTTAAATAAATTACTTTCAGAAAAACCAAGATTACTCTTTATTAGTTTTTTTTGCTTAATTTTGCACATAAATTGGTTGATTCACCTAATTGCTATCATTCTTAAAATTACTGCCAACACTTGCCAATTACGTAAACGTTAATGTGTTATTATTTTTCAATTTTAATTACAGTGAAGAAAAAAATCAATGCAGATGCAAATATGTAAGGCAAATTGTTAACGTGGCAAATTGTGATTAGTCGCTTGCAGAACTTCCCTATGTTTAATTACATTGACTACAACCATCTATATAAGTCAAAACATTTTCAAACCAGTATTCAGTCCCGCAATCATAAGTAAAAGGTGACGTATATACAATATTTAGTAGTAATCAGTGAATAAGCTGATGATGTAATGTGTTTTTTGTTCTAGGAATGAAGCTGTGCTTACTTCTGTTCGTTTTGGTCGTGGCCTTTGCGTTGAATGAAGCTTTGAAGCCAGGTTGTCGTTGGGATGGTACTGCTCCATTCTGTGAAGGTCACTGCTTAAAAAAAACAATAGAAAGTGAAACTGTGTGCGAATATGATGAATCGGGAGACGGCAGCAAATGTTGGTCAGGTCGCAAGAATTTATGCTGTAAAGATGAGGCGCAATGCTAAATGTGATTGTATTAACATGCAAACTATTTAATGCTTGACTTGATGTACTTAATACTTCATGTATTAAATATAAATAACCTGTCAATTTACGTCTCGTTCTGCGTTTTTTTTTTTTACATTTTTAATGTCTTTTAAAGACGTCAATGTTAGTATAATAGTAACAGGGGAAGTAGGGTAACTCTTTAGTTGACATCGGTGTAGAGCCAAAAAAGACAACAGCGCCACCGTCTGGCGAAATCTAAAGTTACCCTTCTACGAATAGTAAAGCGTTTGGCTTTTTTCGATTCACCAAATGGTCGTCTGCGCGACAACAATTTGAAGAAAAAAAGAGAAATGTATTCTACATTAAAAAAACAACATAAACTCGAGCAAATTGACAATAATATTTCTCGTCTTCGCTGATGAAATCGGTAAGTTAAAATGTCTGATGAGTGTGAAAAATTTGAATGGGATGCTTGTTGCGTCAAGCAGTCAACCAAACTGTATTAAAATTTTATTCGCAATCAAAAATAAAAAGTAAAAAAAGAAAACAGCAAATGAAAAAAAAATCCAAACAGCATCTGAGATTCCCAGGCAGTCACCCATCCAAGTACTGTCCTGACCTGATGCAGCTTAACTTTGGAGATTAGACGAGAACAAGTGTTTTCAGCACAGTATGGCCATTCATATGTAACATAGCTATTAGAAAATTATACTTGTACTTAAATTATAATTAAATAATTTTTTAATTGTTAATAGCATTATTTTTAATGGGTGGCATTAATTTAAATTCAATATAACAAATATAAAAATGAATAAAAAGAAATAATGTATCTATTCGTGTAAAACAGGTGGATTTAATCTCCCGAATATTTGAGTTCGTTCCAAAATAGAAAACGGTCTGTGAGTTAAGGCATCAAGATGTACACGTCCGATCCATGTTTCCAATTTGCTCGTTTACACTTGTGTGAATTTTCTATTTTATTTGATAGCAGTGGTGCTCTGCTGCCCTCCCTACGGAATTCACACAGCTGCGAGAGAAACCACTACGGTATACTTAGAAAAGCGTGAAAAGAAACGGAACTACGGTTAATTTGTGTGGAATTATTATTATTCTCTCTATAATTTCGCAAAAATAAAAATACAAATAATAAATAAATACAAATAACAACGGCTTGAAAAACAACAAAATCATGTTGCCATGCTCGCCAATTCATGCAAAGCAATCTTAAATTGATGCCGTGAATGAATTGGTGATGCGATTTCGAAATTTGATCTTTTATTCGTCATATTTTTAAAATAATTTACTACAGGAAAAACTGTGAATTTTCAAATCAATTCAATAAAATTCCAAAAGAAATATAAAAAAAATAATTAATTATTTCAAACTATTCGAAATTTAACTTTTTATTCTTTCAAATTTCATGTTTTTTTTTTAAAGAAAACAAAAACAAAAAAAGGTTTTCAATAATTGTATGCTGCAAGCTTGCTCAGCTAACTACAAGTGTCTGGGGTCGACTTGTATTACTAGTTATAAGTTTATTAGTGTTTGAAATTCCTTCTTTTTACCCACTTTCTTTTAACTTCACTGTTTGTTTTCTTGTTTCCATGTTTCCTTCCAACCCGACTGTGATTTATTTATAGGCGAATGTTGGATGACGTCATATTGCAAATGGCACCCGAATTGTGTTTTCAGCTATTAAAAAGTAGCAAGTACGTTTTGGAACTAATAGTTGGTGAAATTAAAAGTTCTGCATCTCTAAAGATGGCCCATTTGATGCTGAACATTTCTATAGTTTGTTTTTGCATCTAAATCGCAAAAATTTTTTTTTTGCATTTTCTCGATTAGATTGTTCAAGACTTCCTTAATAGAAAGATCGGCCCTTAAATGGATTCTCCCATGCTATTTGTTAAGCAGAAAATGGCCGCCAATTCGCTACCAATTGTCAAAAGGTGGCGAACAAATCCCACTTGAGAAAACAAATCAGTTATGCCGATAAAGGAATTGTTTTCGAC
>JH431929.1:45598-91582 GCA_000239455.1 Strigamia maritima | reverse complement strand
AGGTAGCCTCTTAGGTGAAAATGTGAAAGGACAAATAAGTACAACAAATAAAAAGTAAAGATCTCCACTAAAGGAGCAACGTCTTCCAATGAAGGCTTCAGTGGTGACTTCCTGTGGTAATTGTTCGTGAATTTTGATCCGCAAAATCCCACGAAGCACACGAAATCCAAAAAGCGGCGAAAAAGTACAAAAATGTGACACTCGTCGTCAAAATGCCACACAAACCGCACTGTCGACCACAATATCGTACACCAAACAGCTCGGCTCCATGTAAATGATCTAGTTAGATCCGGAACGTCCTTGTCGTGTCCTTCAATCCGGCAAAAATGGCATCCGTCACTATAAAAACGAAAATCCGGCAATAAAAGGCTCAAAATATAACGAAAATCAGGAATTACCTGACTGTGTCTCCAATTGGCTGGAGACACACACAAACCGCTCACGTTTTCTCCTCGCAACTCGCGATAAGACCTCGCGAACTCGAGTTGCGACCTCGCGCTCGAAAATCGCACGCAACAGGCCAAACACACCAAAAATAACCTTGCAAACATCAAAAAGTAGTGGCAAACCTGCCTGGGCCCATAACCATGTTGTAATAGTGCAGGAAATTGGTCAGAACTTGGTGTGTGAGCTGGAGACAAGGAGAGACGTGTTGCATGTACACTATGCAATATCGCAAGTGTTAACTTTTTATTTAAAAACATATAGGTGGCGCCAAAGACCTACGGTAGTCTATAGGTGACACCCAAATATAAAATACAATTAATACAGTGTCTCACAGAAGACAACAAAACATAATGAATAGAAACATAATATATTAAATAAATACAAATTAAATGAGAACATAAATTAACAGATACCACGTGGTATCGGCTTACACCTGTATTTCGAGCGTTGCGGTGAAAACTCACTCTTTTCTATTTTAATTATTACATTCGCATGAATATAATAATTGTAAGCATTTGAATAAATGTACAACTATCGATAAGAAACTAAAACAAAATAAAGATTAGCGGGAAGAAGTCGGTTATGGAATTCAAAGGGAATTCCTCGGCCGTCATGATTGAGTCGGGTGCGCCGCATCAAACCGAATGCGTTGTTCTCAAACGGTGCCGAAGCACGTGACAGTTAGCGCTCACTCCTGATACAGGTAGCGGTTGTTGCTTGGTCCGAGCGGACTCGATACAATCAAGTTTTGTCCAATAAGACTGGCCTACATGCAAAAGCACAAGTATATTCTCGGTACATTTACCTTCGGGTTTTTCAGGCCCTGCAACTACGGTCTTTAGGGCATTATACCTACTTTAATTTGGTGTTGACAGCCTGCCGGTTCGTATTTAAAGCAAAAGGTGATAAAAATGACTCTGAATGGTTACAGGTACAAGTTACACATAGACAATCATATAGATTCAACATTAATTCAGTACAGAGGCCCTGAATAAGCTCTTGCAAGAGCTTATATACCATGGGACCATGGGGTTTCTTGAGTTTCCCCCAATCCGAGAACAGGAATACTGATAAGCAGATTAACTGATTTGCATATCAGTGAGTCATAATGAGTTGATCCAATCAAATCAACTCCTTGACCAAAGTTATGTGAACCCCATAGAATATCTAAAATATTCAAAAAGCATATGGTAATATTTAGGGTTAACTTTATTTATATTCATATTTAAAGTATTCTTATCCCTAAATAGTCTTAATTTACTTAAATAAACATTTCACAACAATATTTATTATTATTTGAGTACAATAATCACTTTTATCGATGATTTTATCGTAACTTTTTCTTCAACACTAAACATACTTATTCATTGTATAATTCTCTCTAATATTTATCAAAATATAGAGAGAATATTTACTCAACTCTTTTATTATTTAATAAATATTTTATTTTCATAAAACTTGAATTTTTCTCATTTCGAATCTGGCGCGATTTTAGCAAATCGCGTCCTCTGGTGGCAACTTTATAAGTTACTACGGTATTGAACCGTCACACTAGTTATATATGGACATAGGTGGCGCCATGGTCAACATACACTGTATGGTGACCAATGGCACAGAAACAATAATAACAGGAACACTGCATGAGGTTTGAGTAGTGGTGAGTAAAGGCGTGTTTGGCAAGCTCTGGTTGGCTTTTTGTGCGGTTGCTGTGTGTGATTTGGGTCAGTGGTTATGTTTTCGTGTTGGTTTTTTATGTTTTTTTGTTTTTGTTTGATGTTTTGGTTGCGGCTGGTGTTTTCGGTTTGGTTTTGGTGCGTTTCTGTTGCATTGTGCGTCTGGGTTGGCTTGGGCTTGTGTTTGTCGGATGCCTGGTGTCGATGTTTGCTTTCGGAAAGGGCCAAGTAAAGTGAAGTGTGTGGGTTTTGCCGGAATCTGTTTTTACTTGGCAGTTGCGTTGTCGATCTGCCCGCTTTGACGGCAGGTTTACTTGGCAATCTCGGCAATTGCGCTGCTTTTGTGATGATTGGTTCGCTTTTTGTTTTTTGTTGTAGGGAGTCGTAAAGAGGGGCGTAATATGTTTTACATTTGAATGTAAGTGTGAATATCACGCAGTTATGTATTTTTTAGCTTTATTAAGAAAATGTAATGTGATTATACTTGAAGTATGTTTTGATTAATGTCCAATTCATGTTGAAAGTAATCCTGGGTGTGAAATGAAGAAAGTGTGGAAGGACGTTGCAGATTTCTTCATTTCATAAGCAAGCAAGGTAATTAATTTATTATCTTCTTTGTTTGGAGAAATGTGTGATTTGAAAATTTTAAATGTAGATTACGTCAGAGCACATGGCAAATAAATGAAGAAGCTTATAGGAAGGCAGAATATCGTGGAGCGAAGGGAGACAACAGGAAAACAGCTGAAAAAATCTGCTCTAAATTTTGGTGTAACATCAGGACAAAATGAAGGGATTTTGAAATAATTATTGTTGTGTTACAAGACAAAATACAAAATGTAATTATTAAAGAACAAAAAATATTGTTATGAGTTGCTCTGTACAACAGCCGACACCAATGACATCTGTTGCTGGCACTAGTAAGTAATGCAACAAATCCTTTAACAGCAACACTGTTTGTAACAAACAAGGGACAAATTTTATATTGTCTCACAATGACTCCATTGTAGCAACAGGAGATATTAAATTCATTTCCTAAGTAACCAAAAAGAAATGAAAAAAACAAAGTGGTAGGTGCCACCCTACACATTCATCAGCACCGGTGACACTTCACGGTTCCCAAATCTGTTCAGTAGTAGCCGAGATCTCGCAAACCACAGCTTAACCCTAGCTCATGTCAGTATAGTAGTCAATCAATCAATGTCAGTATAGTAGTCAATCAATCAATGTCAGTATAGTAGTCAATCAATCAATGTCAGTATAGTAGTCAATCAATCAATGTCAGTATAGTAGTCAATCAATCAATGTCAGTATAGTAGTCAATCAATCAATGTCAGTATAGTAGGCAATCAATCAATGTCAGTATAGTAGTCAATCAATCAATTAGCCAAGTTTACTTGGCTGATGACTAACGCCATCTATTGATACTTGGCTGATGATTAATGCCATCTATTGATTAACCTAATTAATAAAAATCTTTGTGCTGCCATCTGACAACAATTTTGTAGAAATTCCACTATCTAACGAGTAAAGGAGAGAATAGAAGAAATGCATTTCATAATAAAGTTAAATTTAAATTTAACAAAAGACAAACAACATGATTGTAGTTCTCGATGGAAAGTTTTATTTTCAATCTATTTAGATGCAGGAAATTTTACCTTTACGTACATAAAAATTGATCTTTTATATCCATTGCAATGTATCAAAATAAAAACAGGAAATAATTAGTTACTATAGCAAAATTCAATTGAAATAACAAACATCAGCATACAACTAAAATCGCTATTAAATCTACCCGCATATTGAAAAATGCTAAAACACATATTCATCTTGCTGCTCATTTGCCAGACATCAAATTGTCGTCAAGAAGCTTGCAGGGAAGCCCGATCAAAATGTCCATCTTCTAAAAACACGGTATTTATTAACTGCTCGCATTGACGATCTCAATAGTAATTAATTCACAATAAAATTTTATTATCATATTATAGGAAGTAGATGAAGAAGAATATCCCCCATACTTTAACGTAAAAGGACCAAAAACATGCGCTGAAGATGAAGCTATTGTTTACCAAGTTGAAATAGGCGAAATATATCGATATGGAGAATTAAAATTTTACATTGGAATCGCACAAGATGCGCAAATCGACTTATATTCCATCGGCAACATGCGCCTTGCAAGCAAAGGCAAAAATTATGAATGCATTGAGAATGATATGTTGGATTACACCGTGTTCAATGACAGTGAATCAAAATTAACTAAATACATGGGTCAATTGAAACTTGGAATTGTTGTCAATTGTGGTAAGAAATCATTAGTGTTTCGGAATATTTATTCATATATTTTGATTTACAGGAAATGCTGAAGATATTGATTTAGAAGTGAACATTTTGTTGTTCGAGTTTGCTATTTACATAATGCAAAATACCCTGAAAAGATCTAAAATTGTAGAATTTTGTGTTGGAGCTGAAATTCATTTAAGTGTGCCAGTTACTTGCATGCAGATCAATGTATTGCCAAGAGAAAAACGAGCAGAGGTAATTATTTTTAAGTGAATGAAATGTAAAAATATATTTTTTAATTTTATTTCAATGTTAGAAAAATATTTTTGATATTGATGTTTATTTGGTGGATCGTAAAGAGAAAGTTGAAATTGCTAAAAAAGGCATTGCTCTTATTCAGTATGGAATAAGCTACAGTGGTGGTGAAGGATTTTTCACAACCAAACTAAAAGTTAATGTCCCACCTAAGAGTGGATTATCAATTTGCAAAGTAACTTTAGTAAAAAAAGGATTTAATCTGCCATATATTCCAAAACTCAAACATGAAATGATAGAAAATGAAAACAATGTAACAGAAGTGATTATTGATTTAGGTAGAATACACATAACTAATCAGGTATCGATTCTATTTTAAAAATAAAAGTTCTGTTTAAATTATTTAATATTTTTTAATTTTTTAACTTTTAAGATATCAAATATTAAGTCAGCATCTGAAATGCTACTTGAAGTTGGTTTCTGTAGTGTTGGTGTAGTAAATACTAAGGCTAATGTTGGTATTGTAGGAAGAACAATTTTAACTCCTATTTTAGAATCATCCGCATCGGTAATGTAAAAACTATATAAAATGTTGAATACTTAATGATTAAATGTTTTTGTTTTTAATTTAAAATTAAAAGCTGAAACAAAGTGAAGATGAATTAAACATCAATCCAGTAAATTTTTTTCCTTCTACAAAAATTGTAAAAAGTGGAGAAGTTAAAGTAGATTGGAAATTTGAACTTCCTATTGGATCATGTTATGAGCCATTCAAATTAAATGAATTAAAATTTGGAAATGCTGCACATGTGGGCAAAATATGTAGATTGGAAGTGAGTTATGTAGGAAGAAACATGCCATGTGTAAATAAAACTAAACTAAACAATAAATTTCAGTACTGGAAAAGGTAAATTAATTAAATTAGCAAATTTCAATGTGATATTATTCATAATTTTTTTTTTCATTTTGCAGTCAGTTGCTCATGAACCAACAACCCATTCTTGCCCTAGATAATGTGTGTGTAGCAAATCAGGAGACAGAGCAGTCTGATCAAGGAAATCTTATCATTAGCATAGTTGGAGAATTACAGAAAAATCTGCCCAAACCATTAGATGGCAAATTCATAAAAAAATCAAATATTTTTTTATTTTTATTAAATAAGTCGTTTCAACTTTCAGAATTTTACGAAATAACCACTGAATTTACCGTAGGAAAGACAAATTACACAAAAATGACCAATTTATTTAGGCTGGCATTAGTAGATGGTGTGCCAATGGATGAAGTAAATGAAATGTTGTAATTTGTATATAAACATCAGATTAAAATTATTTTTTCTTTAGGATTTTCCTCCTTCAATCCAAGCGTTTTCTCTATGGGCTGGTCCAATCCCCGTTCACTTATCAACATTAGTTTTAATCCGAATTAAATTTCAACCTGCATCTCGAGGATTTTACAAATTGCTTTTAACATCAAAAGTTTCTGATTTGGGCATATGCAAGATTTCATTTTTATATGTTGGCCAAAATTTTCCTTGTTTCGACTCTCGTGCATTTCCTGGTGATCCTGATCCAAATGCAACTACATGGATTAATTATCAAACTCATAGTGATCCAAAAAATGGAAATAATTTAGCTGTTTTAGATTTTGGAAGTCTAGCCAATGTTGGTTAGTTGTATATTATACTTTGTTTGCTTACATTGATTGATATTTCATATCTCTGTTTTCAGGTATTCAAGAATTAGTCAACAATGAAAGAAATGATGAAAACACAATTTTAGTAGCTGTTGGTTTGAAGATAAATTCTGCTAAGAAAGATACACATAAACTGCAATACAAATTAACATACAACACTTATGAAGTAGAGGATATTTTTGAAATACAATCAGATGCTGACATTAAAACTGTAAGTATTGTAATAAAAACTCTAAAATTATGATTTAGATAAATTTACTTGTATTTGCAGCAATTAGAAATAATAGATTTCACAGTGGACACAACAAATACAAACATTTATGTTAATGTAACTAAATTAGTTACTGTGGATATTAAGGTAATGTAATGTGTAATGAAATATTTACAATATGAATAAAAAAATTAGTTTTTTCCCAATTTCTATGGACCACTGATTCTAAAACTTCAAAGTGATATTGCCAACATATTTTGTTGTGCAGCTGTTACTCATGTAGGAATTAATATGCCATGTACTAATGCATCTGCTGTGGACATTAAAATAACATCATCACAGTAAATCTTTATTCCTATACAGTATTATCAAATTTTTATTATTTTCATTTTCAGAGTTACAGTAAATCTAGGGCATGTTTGTCATGCAAAATCGACTTTTTCTGAAGCAAACTCAGATCTGGTAAATAACAATTTTTATTTCATTTCCATACTCTCAAATAATGTTATTATTTGTATTTCGTATTCTAAGGTTCGGATTGAAGCTGCAATATTAATCAACACTAAAATTGCAAATCCAATTCCATCAAAAATTGATCTCCAAATTGAGTTAGAAAAAATGACAACTCCTAAACCAAAAGTGGTTAGTCTAATATTGACAAAAGACAAATACACATCTGATTACAACAAATTAGTAAGAAATGTCTAAATAAATTTCAGAGGACATCAAGTATCCTTAAAATATTATACTATTCCAGGTAAAACTAATTCAATTAAAAGATAAGATTGATATTCTAGTGGGGAGTAAAAAATGGGTATCATTTGATGTAAAGATACCCTCATTTATAACTACACCACTGCAATTACACATTCAAGCTCCTGTGAAAAGCAAGAGAGCAATTCTGACCATTTATGATGCCCGTGTATCATATGCAGGATTAAATGTGAAATGTTCAATGAAAATGGTCTGTGATGTACAACTTAGTTGTTTAAATAGTTTGCCAACACAAAATGATGTGATGATACTCAATATGGACTATATTACTAACACTGGTAACTCTGCAAGTGTTATTCACTCCACATTAACATAATGCAATATGTATATTTTTATTAGGTTTTTCAATAAATATTGGCAATCATACCACACCAGATGATATTTTAACTGTTGAAGTACTAATCAGAGCTACAGATCACCCAGAAGTTAAAACTGGTGAAGACTATCCACTTATTGTAACATCAAATAATTCTTCATCAATTGTTCAACTAATCACTATGATGAGAAAAAGAACTGAAACTGAAAAAATATTAGCTGATTTAACCTTAAATGATATTCAAATGGCCAACCAATCAGAGTAATGTCAAAATAATTTTATTCCAAAAAGTTAAGTTGTTATTTTATTTTTTGATCTTCCTAGAAAGAAAATTGCATTGAAATTAGTAGTAATGCATGCTAATAACTCCCACTTGGAACCAAGAAAAGTTACTGTAGTATTATTTATTTCTTCATTTATGATACTTGAAAAGTTTTTATCAAATTCCACTAATGAAGCTAAATTTATGACAAAATCATATCCTTCATTTGAGGTAAATTACAGAATAATCTGAGGTTGCCTTGTATAATAAGAAATTTTATATTTTAAAGATTGTTAATCTGCTATTTGATGATGTCATGGGTTTTGATATTGTGTTTAAAGTTATGCCCAGAAAAGTAACTACATTTACAAGTGAAGTAAACATTGTGGCTCGAGTGTTATGTACTACAAAATCCAGCTCCAATCCTCATTTATGTGCCATGTCTTCAATCAAAATCAAACTAAAACCTAATAGTAAGTACACAGATTATTTGAAATTTAGAAATCATTACATCATATTCATTCTTTTAGTATGCACTGATCAACTGCTTTTAGAGCCATGCCAGTTATCAGCTTCATCTGCAGTAAATGAATTGAGCATGTCTCATTGGTCACCACCATATCGATGGAATAGTGGGAATGTGTGGTTTCAAATTAACTTGGGGAATCTTACTTTCATAAGCAAAATTGACATTCTGATAAAAACTCAAGGAAAGCTAAAGAATATTCAATTCCAATTGATGACTAGTTTTGATGGTAGATCTTGGATTGAATCTCAGGTTCAGTATCAGAAGATTTCTTGCCTACAGACCAATTGAAATGTCTGTCGAGACTGACACAAATATTTTTGCAGAAAAAACTCATTAATAATGCTACTGAAGAAGCAACAGATGGTCTAACAACAAGATTTCTTCGCATTATTTTAAGTGAATCAGATATTATAGCTTCTCAATTGGAGTTTGAGATGAAAATTTATGGCTGCACCATATCTGGTGTGGAATCAATTGAATCTACCTGTGAAAATACACCTGCTACTATCCTCACAAATGATGGTAAATAGTAAAGTAATAATGCATTCAGTGGTAAATTTGTAATTTTGCTGCCCATTGGTAGAGCTATATTTAGTCATTTTCAAGCTCTTGTACAAATGTATAGCTGGGCAGCCTGGGTATATTTTTCCTCTATACACATGTCCTACCTATGAAGAAACTATACCACTGATCATATACATACAGTAGTGTTATTAATTCTTTAGTTTTGTGATACTTCAATCACTTTTCTTAGTAACTAGATACAGACATTATTCAATTGATGAAGCTCATGACATTATCTATTTATGTGATACTGTTTTAAACAAGTAAGGATTTATGTTAATAAAAACATAAAATAGCAATAAGGAACATTTATGAACTGAAATAATTTTTCTTTCTGTTATAGGAATACCTTAACCTGTTTTTGTTCTTATGACCAAGGAAACAGTTGGCAAGGTTAGATTAACATGTATGAATGTCAGTCTACAATTTGATAAATAATGTTATTTTTTTTTAGGCTTACCTGCTTATATCAAATCAATATTGGGCTACAATAACAAAGTAAAAATGATGGTGGCAACAGATGAAACACAAAAGTCTCAAGTGAAAAGTCACAATTGTGTTGATTGGATGCCAGCATCAAAACTGGATATTGATAACCTGAAGAAAAGTGTCTCTGTGCCTGCACTTGTTAGAAACCAACTAGAAGCACTCCCAGGTTTTGGTTCCTGGACAGGTATACACAATAAAAGTTTTCTCACATAAAATAATATAAAAAAATTCTTTTTCAGTTGACTTTGATGGTATTGCTTATAACAAACAACTAAAATTCAAATGGAATGATTGCTGCAATGAATAAAACATCAATTTAGAGTATTCCTTTTATTGAATTATTTTTTTTGGACAAAAAACAGAGATAAACGTAAATAAATTTTCATTTGTTTCTTGTATGAATTGGAATTCGATCACGAAGCCAATCCATAACATAAGCAGTACCTCTGGCCAAGATATTAGGACGTGGTTGCCTGAATGAATTACCTGACAACTGAAGCCGTCTGAAAATGAAAAAATAACTTTTTTGATAATATTTTACCAAATAACCACAAATTTACGACATCAAAGAAATCATTTTGTGTCCCAAACAGCTCATTTGAGCTTGGTGCGAGACATTGTTGGCAGCTGCTGGCAGGGCGCTGCTTCTGACGTCACAGCTGGTATTGCCCATGTTAAATAAAACTGGTAACAATCGCGCAAATACTCGATTTGGTCTCGCTTTTATCTTTCATATTGTCGTCTGCTCGTTTTCACAACCTCAGCATTGGATTTAAACTATTATTCAAAAAATGTCTGAAAAATTATTTGAGGGTTTTAAACGATGCTTGATCCAATGGATCAATAAAAACTGTGATGTCGTAAACCCTTTAAGTGTAATTTTCTAAATAAAAACTAACCTTAGCTGTGTCATGTAGCCCAACTTGTAAGGTATATTCTTGATGCAGTTATTACTCACATCAAGTACCTGCAATTCTGTTAACCGAAGTAATCCTTCCGCATTAAGCTCTCCGATCATATTGCCGCCTGCAAACAGTATTTCCAGCCAAGGCATATCATAAATAACATCAGGAATTTGATAAAACCTTAAAAGGTAAATATAACAACCAATTTAAAAAGATTTAGCAAGTTTTAAAATATACTTGTTCTTGCTGATGTTGAGTTTCTGTAAATGTCTCAGCAACCCAATTTCAGTGGGCAATGTGTATAGTTGATTGTCTTGTACATCTAGAACACGCAGATGTGTTGAATAGCCCAAAAATGATGGCAATTCAGTCAGTAAATTGTAACTCAGATCAATTTCGTTCATCAAATGCAAAAAATCCTTGATTCTTTACCAAAAAACAATCGACATTAGAAATAATTCAATTAGCTTCTTATACTTTTTACCGAAGTGGCACTTCGGTTAGTCGGTTGCAACTTAATCGCATTGTATGAATTCTGCATGGCATAGCACAAGTAAAAACCTCTTCTGGTATCTCTCTAGCGTGGCGGCGACTAAGTTTCATTATAAAATTAATATTTTAACAATTTTAACAATATTGATTCTAGTAACACTACCAGAAATTCAATGTCTTGTTGTATTGAAGCATTTGTTTATCCTCCACGGTCAAAGCAGAACATAAGTTAATTTCATTTGACTTATCATTGGTATTATTAATGGGTTTATAAACTGTTGGTTCTGGCGAAGGTTTAACGGAAGTGCATCGCGAATCCAATCGATTACGAAGATATTCTAAGATTTCTTCTGTTCCTCGTTGCTTTTTGAGTCAATAAAAATAGTAAAACAATTAATCGAAAATTAACTATCATCAGACTATATATTTCTTATATTAATTACCAAAATGAGTTTCTTTTGAATATGTTCCAATGGATTTCCATCAATCGAAAGCGCTTTTAAATTTACCATTAACCCTAATGTATCTGGAAGGCTACAAACATTAATACATTTAATTGTGGAAACTCACAAATCATTTTGTGTTTATTGCTTACTCTTCCAAAGAATTGGTCGATAAGTCTAAGCGAACCAATAAAGATAAAGTAGATATTTCATCGGGAATATTTTGAAGTCTGTTTTCTCTCAACTCCAATACCCGTAAAGAATTAAGCGAGAACAGTTTCTCTTTCGGAATGTCACTTATGGAGTTACCACCCAAATGAAGTTCCTGCAAGTTAAAACAGTGCAATAGAAATAAATTGCAAGTTTATTTAATATGGACCTTTAAGTTGGCACACAGAAACAACGATGGAAACGAGACGAGTTGGTTCCGACGAATAGAAAGTTGCTCCAGATTACGAAGTTCACCCAATTTGTGAGGAAGAAATACCAGATAGTTGTGAGTTAAGTCTAAAATCTGCATTGCTAGAAAATAAATAAAATTAAATAAATAATCTACAAAGAAAAACAACTTTCTGTTATTTGCTACACATTACATTCAAGCCTTCCTATCTCTTCGGGTAAACATGAAAGTCTGTTTTCAGAAAAATTACAGCGAACTAAGCGCCGTAGATAGCCAAATTCTGGTGGAATTTGTTCTAAATAGTTTTGAGATATATCCTAAAGATAAAAATAAAGAAATAAATATTAGACAAAATGTTATCCAGATTCTCTATTACTTGCCAGAAATTCCAATAAGTTCAGTTGGGCTATCTCTGGCTCCAGTTTGGTGATTTTATTGTCTTGCAAGAAAAGATATCTTATATTACGCAAATTAAATACTTGAGAATTAAGTTCAGTTAATGCGTTATGACTATTTGTAGACATAAAAAAAAAATAGTAATAAATAAATCTGCAAATTTTTTTTGTTGTTTTTGAAAATACCTCAACACTAATCTGTTTAAGTTTTGCAACAAGCCAATTTCATGTGGCAAAATAGTCAATTTGTTATCCTGAAACTAAAATTAAGAAACAAACAAAATTGCAATCATTGATTTTCATATTAAAAAAAGAAACAAAAAAAAAAAAACCTACATCCAAAACCTGTAAATTAATAAGAGAACATATAATAACAGGAATACACGTAAAAGCATTCGAAGACAGATTTAAGCGCACGATATTCACATAATCCTGTCTGTTTAAATCACCCAATTGGAATTTGGAAACATCATGCTTGTAGTTATCATCACCTTCACTGTCATTTTCATTTTCATTATCAATATTTTCAATATCAAAAAGATCTGTCTTTGGGAACAGTTCTAGTAATTCTGTTGGAACTATAATAAAAAATAAAAATATAATATTAAATAAATATAAAAACAAATTCAATGGAATAGATACTTTGTTTGAGTGATAGATTTGCCAAATTCATAAATCCAGTCTTCAGACCGACTTTGATAATGTGTGGAAGGTCCAGTTGTGATAATTCATTGCACATGATGATTGGCACATCCATGCCAGAAAACATGACACCAAAATTGTATCAATATATTTACTCAATTCAATTTATAACTGACTCCTAATGGGAGTTGGGCTTTACAGCCCAAGATTCTCCCTCCATTGATGTTGCTAAAATGCAACGTTGCCACGTTCAAGACTGAATTGTTTATTTAGTAGCAGCTGTTTTGTTAGAATCTCTTTCTGTGTTGAGATAAATTAGCATAGACAGGTCAATAAATAAAAATTCGGTTTAATTCCTTTTGATGTTTTGAGATTACATCTTTTTTTACAGTAGCATGTAAATACATTTCAGAAATAAAAATAAATGTATAATAAATAAATTAGGCACATAAGAGGTTTAAATCCAATATATATATTATTTATAATTTTTTTTGTTATTTGATTTATGGGTTGACATATAAATTTTTCGTTTTACTTTTTTTTAGTTATCTTTATTCCAATTCCAATGATTATAGACTAGCAGTAATTGTAGACCACCTATATCACTTAGGTTTTCAAATGTCTCCCAAAGTTATTTGGGGTTTTACAGTTTGGCTAGATCATGATTAAAAATATTTATGATACACTCTCATTATTGACATATTGGTAAATAAAATGCGCAATGGACAAAAAATCTTTTGTACTAGAAGATATTCAGCAAAATTGGACTAAATTTGCCGAAGACGAAAACTAACTACAAGATCATGGGAGATTTGTTTCGGTATATCATGCATGCACATGCGAGACAAGTTGCGAGATTGCGTACAATTTCTTCACACTTGACTCTCAGTGAGACACCATGATGAGACCAGGCAAGATTAACAGATGATTATGATTATGATTACTAAATTAACATAATACAGTAGCTGATTTGAAATTAAACTTCCATTTCCTTGAAAATGGGTTGAGAGCTAAGACATAATCAACTGATCTCATGTACCTATTGTAAATTGAGGGAATAAACATTCAATTAAATTGGCTACAAGATTTCCAAATCCATAGGATTTATTATGATTTATGTTGGAGTTATTAGATTTAGAGTAACTTTCCATGGATTGATGAATTTCTATAAAGTTCTATTCTATGATTTGTATGACTTTATGTGGACGCTTTAGGTAGATTTACTGTATTTTACACTGGATTTTATAAAGTAAATGTATGAATGTATGATGTAGTTTTATAATAATATTACAATAAACATTTTCTAAAAAGGTATAGTAGTAATAGATATGTCAAATGTTAGAACTATAGGAACTATAGGAATTGCCTAGAATAATGCCTTACAAGTTACAATAACAAAAGCAATACTAATAGTAAACTTTGAATAAAAATCTGATGTGTTATCCAAAAAACTTCAAGACTAGAAAAAAATAAACTCAGCTAATCTGACTGTCCAACAAAGTCCCTAACATAAAACTAATTTGAATTATAAATCACAAAAATGCATAAAATATCATTTAACATAAATTAACAGATCTGACATCAATAATAATAATAAAAATAAATAAATAAAATCTTTGGCTAAGATTTTGTCATAACCTCAAACAATAAACAAGAATAAAATAATATTTGTATAATTAAAATGCATCAATTTGTACTGATGATAACAAATATAAACTTGACTGACATAAACATGAGTGAAGAGTTGAATCAATTGGGTAAAGATGATCAAACTTTGCTTTTAAGTTGGGATTTTGTCTCTGAGATAACTCAGTATGGCTTCTGTTCCTTTATCCAGGATTGTTAAACGAGGAAGTCTGAAGCAATTTCCTTCCAGATGCAAAGTTCTGAACATCACATTAAAAAGTTAAATCAGTATTTTTCAGCTAACTCAGGATTTTTAAAGTCATTTTTATCTGAACATCACCAAATCACCAAAATATCACTAGTTGCATTTAAGCATGATTTAAGTCATTTTCATGTGTTCATTTCATTGCTGGTTTTTAATGCCTAGTTCACACTACGACTAAAATGTGACTCAAACTGAAAACTGAAAAATGTTACCATTAAACTGAAAATTATATTTTAAATTTAGCTATTTTCCACCACAGAAAAGATCATTTAGTGGTTAGTTAACATTAAACGAAATGTAACATAACTTACAAAAATTCAACGTAGGTAACTTAAGGAAAGTAATGTATGGTTTTGTTCATACTGTTTGTCGACAGTAAATGTAAACCGACCTATCACGCAATTTCTCATTCCATCTCGTTTTTCATGTGAAAAGTAGCTGTCTTCAAAAGTAACCTTAAGGATCTTAAGAATCTTAAGTTTACATCTGTGATTTTAAACCCACAATGCATTGTGCAGCCATCATCTTGCATTACGTTAACGTTACAAACTGGTGTGAGCACCAATGTGAACTAACCATTAGACATTGAAAAACAGCTGAATAGGAAATAAACTTTTCAGATAAGCAATTATTAGCTGCAGAAAATATTAAGTTTGAGTTTGAGTCATATTTTCAGTCATGTAGTGTGCATAAAGAAGTAATTTGCACTCACCTAAGCTGAGTCATATTGCCCAATTCCGGAGGAACCGTAGAAATGTCATTATTTTTCAAATCCAAAACCGCCAAAACCAATAACCCCGATAAACCATCAGCATTAATAGTCTTAATCTTGTTATCAGACGCCATGAGAATTTCCAGTTTTGTTAAGGAGAACAAACAAGATGGAATTTCCTTAAATCTATAATCATAATCAGTTGTAATACCACAAGCGCTAATATGATTGTCGAAATAAGCTTGTAACAATGAATTTTTTTACTCCATAGAAATCACGAGTGCATCAAAAATTGCGACCTGAATAAATCACGAGTGCCCGCAGGGCACAAGTGGTTTATTCTGGTCACAATTTTTAGATGCACGAGTGGTTTTACCAATGAGTAAAAAAATGAATGGTTGCAAGCTGTTTCGACAATCACTAGCGCGAGTGGTATTCGGGAAGAGAATCTAACGAGAAAAACTACAACAACAACAAATCTATATTTCTCAAAGGACTTCACGAGATTTCGCGAGATTCCATGGGATTTCATGGGATTCCACAAGATTTCGCGAGATTTCACGGGATTCCACAAAATTTCACAAGATTTCATGAGATTTCGCGAGATTTCACGGAATTCCACGAGATTCACAGGATTTTAACGAAATACCCGACCGAATGGAAATCCTGTGGAATCCCGTAAAATATCGAGAAAAATCGTGTGAAATCTCGTGAATTGCCATTTTGAGATTGGGGTGGAGTGGCTCGCTCTGACGGCTAATTGTTTCAGAAGTGGATAAAACATAAATTTATTTTCGGATATTTTTCATGGTGCTAAATAATCATCTCAATAGGCGCGCTGACCAATGAGATTCAACCAGAAATTCGAATTCAACGAATCCGCGCATACGCTCTCATCGAGTTTTCACGAGTTAGATTCTCAACAATAAAATATTTAAAAAAATGAAATACATGTTATTGTTAACACTTTTTCACATATTAAAATTAAATTTTAGATTGCACTTGACTTTTTAAGTTAATTTTTAGAGAAGGTAGTTTTTATGAGTTAGATTCTCGTTTTAAGAAAAAAAATCAAATATTGTTTGAATTTACTTATTATTGCTGATGCAAATTTCTCTGAGAAGTTGAAGTTGTGAAAATTCAGATGGCAATGTTTCTAAATGATTTGAGCGAAGATCAAGGAACACAAGTCGGCTCGCTGATGACAAAAACAATGGCACGCTAGCCAACTGGTTGTAACTTAAATCCAGTTCTCGCAAACGTTTAAACGTTTTAGACAAACTAGAAACAACATAAAAAAAATATATTAAAAATTAGCCAATAACTGGAGCACCATTATACCTTTCTGGTAATTCCCGTAAAAGATTTTTACTCAAAACAATGTTTGAAACTTCGCATTCCGCTGCAGTTTCAAATATGTTGTCAGGAATTTCTTTAAGTTGTTTGTTGCTGAAACTGAGCAATCTACTTTGCCGAATAGTGAAACGATCCAACTGAAAAGCTTCTTGTTCTGCTACGTATTCACCACTGAGAGGTCTCCTTGTTGTTTTCGCTAGCGCCATTGCTTCCGGATCGTCTTCAAACCGACTTCGAAGAAATTTGAGAACTTGAGATGTTCCTCTCTAAAAATTTAAAAACAGATGGATTCAACACACGGAAAAGCATGGAATTTGTAATTTTTATTAATAACCAAAATTTAAGTTTTAATTATTTTTTTATTGGCTTAACGTTTACTTATTACTAATTTCTCACGTTGTTGTATCGTTGACATAATGAGATATTTTTTCTATCGTGTAATTTTGCTTGGATATGGCTAGTTTTTAAGAATTAAAGAGAGCCAATCGAGTTGCTGTCGTAATGTTAAATCAAGAATATATTCTCGGTTAAATGTCAAAAGTAGCTTAAAAAAACTCGCTTATATTTTTTTACTTGAATTAAATCTCGGCGAATGCACTTTAACGCATTTCCCTCTACTGACAAAGTAACCAATTGTGGCATAATTCCTAAAACTGAAGGTAAACTAAATAAAAAAAATAAAATTGAATTAAATAATAGATTATCAAAGCATTATTAATTCGCACTTGGTCAACAGATTGTTCCTGAGATCCAATCTTTCCAAAGTCGAAAGACGAATAATTTCACTGGGAATAAAATTTATTCGATTATCGTTCAATTCAAGTATCTTTACGTTGAGCAGTGGTTCAAATGCTTCTTGACTCAATTCCGCTATTAAATTGTGACCACAGAATAATTCCTAAATTAAAATGAATAAAAATGTGAAAAATTTTTGTTGGTAACTCATTATTATTAGTTTAAATTAATACCTTGAGCTGCGAACAAGATTTTAAAATTGGAAGATTTGTAAGTTTGTTATGTCGCAAGTAGAGCTGAGTCAAATGAATAAGTTCACCAACACCAGCAGGAACAGTTGAAAGATTGTTATTTGATAAATCAAGAGTTTGCAAAGCTGTTTATGTGAGAAATTCATAATATTCACCATTTTCGGTTAATTTTTTTAGTTTTTACCTGTCATGCTCCCAATTTCGTGCGGTATATCGTCTAATTTATTGAAGGACAAATTTATTTTTTCCACAGTTGATAAAAATCCAATATTTATTGGTAGTGTTTTTAAATTATTGTTTGATAAATCCTAAAAACAGAAAAAAAATTAATTTTAATTGAAATTTAGGAAACATTTTTCATTTACCAAAACTTTCAAACGATTTAAATCTGCAATCTCATCACAAACTTCAGACAACTGATTATTTTGAGCCAGTAATATACGCAAATCAAACAACTTCAAAACACAACATGGGATTTTCGCCAATTGATTATGACTGAAAAAAATATAAAAACAAAAATCAATTAAATCCATTTCAATAATAAAAAAATACAATTTACCTAATATCCAATTTAGTTAAACGTTCAAGAGTACCGAGCGATTGAGGCAAATCAATCAACTTGTTATCGTGCAACTAAATGACGCAATTAAAATTAAAAATGCAATTATGACAAATAATCAATTGTAACAATACATCGAGCACTTGTAGCGCTGCTAAATTGCTGATATCAGACGGGATTTGACTAATTTGATTATTTGCAAGATTTAATTGACTTAAATCGACTTGTTCCCACCACTTGCCATCCGTCTCATCCATTGAATACGAGAGTGCCTTCACTTCCTTAGTGGATAATGTGTTAATGTTCCACACTTTATCTGGAACTAAATATCAAAAAAATAATTAATGGGTGTGAAAATAAAATTAGATTTTGTTTTCTTAACTAACCAACCGTCCAACCACGATTACTCAGATTCAGATTGCCGCTTTTTCTCGCTTGTTTAACCATCTGCGAGTGAAGATCGGCTGCTCCAGTGTCGGGATCAAACAACGGATTTGCGCTTGCGTTACACGCTCCAACTCTACGATCGTCCCAGAACATCTTTTTTCGGTTTTTTTAGAGTTTGTATCAAACGAAATTTATGATAAAAACTTGATTCAGTTAAGAGTTACTGGTGACGACCACTGTGCATGGTCCGAAATGGCGTCTATTTTCATATGTTAGCAAAACCCGAGGCAAAACCAAACAAGTAAGTATAGCGAGAGACCGATACCTCTATATTGTACAAAAAAAATAAAGAAAAATAAATTTTGTTTAAATTAGTAATAAACAGCAAAATTTATAACATCTGACTAAAAATATGAAAAAAATGATGAAAACTATGTTACTTTCTTGTTGTAAAAATCGACATAAACCAATAGGCCCGTGGAAAACTTCAGAAATATTATTAATTAATTTATTTAATTAAGAACACTGATGGTGCATAAATTTGGAGAAAAAAATTTTTTTTTTAAATTTCTGTTTTGCAAAAATGTATAAAATTGTTTAATTAAAACTTACCTACAAGATTAGTATGCATAGTTTATGTGAACGGCCATACTATGCTCAGGCCCCGACTTAGAGACCCAGGGCCCCTAGGCACTTGACATTTGGGCTCCCCACCATCTATTTTGGAAATTTAGCAAATTAAATGCACTAGTACAGAACATATAATTTTTAATCGACTTTAATGACTTTAATAAACATCAGAATAATACAGTCTATGTTACTATAGTTACGTGAATCATACAACCACTGGGTCTTGTAGGCCTAGGCAGAAATCCGGCACTGACTATGCGGTTCTATCCCTGAAGTTAAGCAGTATCAGGTCTGATTAGTATGTGGGAAGGAATCTCAGTTGCTGTTCAATGCATTTGTTGTTTTTGCTATTTTCTTTTTTAATTATTTATGTATGATTACACGGCAAATGAATAAAATTTTATGGTTGCCTGCTTGACGCAACATGGCGATAATTGCTCACACTCATCAGACATTTTAAATTATCGATTTCATCAGCGAAGACGAGAAATATTGTGGTTTTTCTCGAATTTATGTTGTGTTTTAATGTAGACTAGATTTTTCTTCTTTTTTTTTATAATCGTTGTCACACAGACAACCATTTGGTGAATCGAAAAGCCAAACGCTAAACTTTACTATTCACTCTATCATTAGCGTCTTTAATGTCTTTTATAGACGTCTTCAAAAGAACACAGAACGAGTCGTAAAAAATTGATATATTATTTAATACACGAAGGTGCATTTTCATTTGCGAGAGAATTTCTCGCGCCACAAAAAAAATCGCGCCACAAAAAAAATCGCGCCAACAATCGCGCCGCTCTAAAAATCAAGCTCTGGCTTGAGCATTTTCATTAGAGCTCAAAGAGCCACTTCTGGCTTTCAAAAATTTTTGAAAAATCAGTTGAAATTTCATAAAATATCCATTAGTGTGAAATGTTTAGCATCAAATATTGCTGAATTTATTATTTTTTGGCTTTTCTGGATGTGGATGGCATTGATTAATCAAGATTAAAAATTCAAGTGGAGGAAAAAAATATCAGCGCCATTTGCAATTGTGGGTGGGGCCTGTTCAAACGTCAAAATTGTTGTCACATGGCGCAATTTTAGGCGCGATTTTGTGAGCAAAGCTAGACTCGACAGAAGCGCGCCAGAAGCAGAATTGCGCCAACAATCGCGCGCCTTTGCAAGTCTAGCTTGCATGAAAATGGATAAGCGTGCGATTTTTGTCGCGCGATTATTGAAAATTAGGCGCGAGAAATGGCATTTCTCGCAAATGAAAATGCACCTTTTAGAAGAAGTATCATTTGGAACATTGCAGCAACATTGGAATGTTGCAGCAACATTTGGTGTCACCTGGGTAGTAGGTTTACTTTTTTTAGTTAAATTTTGTATGAATAAACAGAAAGAAATGCTCTTATTTTTAGCAAATGCTTCAAAAATTTGAAGTCAGCTCCTAAGTATACTTCAGTCTGTTACTAGTTATACAGCCTTGGCCCTGCTATTTAATTCAGTTTTCAAGGCGAAAAAGGACTACAAATCACTTACTGAAACTCGAGATGAGGACTACCGTGAATTTTTTAGGTTTAATAGTGAAAATGTGGAATGGATTACAAATTATTTTCTCAGTGAATCTTTGGAAAATATGAAGTAAAAGCATAAACTTCACTTTATTCATATGACCCAATAAACCAAAAAAATTAACAATAAAAATGTAGGTTAGGTTGAAGCAAAACCTTCACTGAAAAGAGCTTTTGCTACGGAGTAAAAGCAAATGTTTATTTATACAAAATTGAGCATTTGCTTTTACTAGTAGCTTCTACTTCAAGCAAATGCTTTTACTTTTACTTTTTGCTTCAAGTAAATACTACATTTTTATTCATACGACCCATTGTCGTCTGCTCGTTTTCACAACTTCAGCATTGGGTTTAAACCCGTAAAAACTGTGATGTCGTAAACCCTACAAATAATTAATAACTAAAAATAAAACTAAGGTGGTTGAAGCAATTTTTTAATTTTTTTTTTTTTAAAAAAAACATGAAATTTAAAGGAAAAACATTGGTTTGGGCAGTTGATCGGTTGTAATCGTTTGGAGTTATCATTTATTTTTATTTTTTTATTGCGAGATGGGGGAGAGAATATGAGAATTGGTTTTTCGGTTTGTTGTTTTGGAAGGGTTGATGGAGTGTTTTTTATCATTCGTTTGAAAATCGTCTAAAATCGAATAAAAACTAAATAGAATCGACAAAAATCAACAAAAAATGAATAAAACTGAATAAAATCAACAAAAAATGAATAAAACTGAATAAAATCAACAAAAAATGAATATAAAACTGAATAAAATTGTCAAAAACAAACCTAAACCATATAATTTCCAATACAATTGAACCAAAAGCAACTCAAAATCCAAAACAATATCGATTTACCCACAAGCCAACCAAAACATGAAAAAATGAAAAAGAAAACAATAAAAAGCTAAATTACGAATATTTCGAAAAAAAATCCAAAAAATATGAAAAAAAAAAAAAGGTTAAATTTTGAAATGCGTTGCCAATTCATTCCAGGGCTCCTTCCGCGAATTACAAATTTGGGCATTTTTAATTCTTTGTAAAACTTTAACATTTTATTATGTTATTATTATATAATTTGACTTTTATTTAGAGGAAAATTAATTTTTTAAATGAAATTAACTTTAAAAATCGAAATTCCGATATCAATTTTTATTTTTCCGATGTCCAATTTTTTAAAACTTTGCACTCTCTATCGATAAACTATCGGATTAAAACTTTTTTCCACTGCTACATACCTAGAAGTTAAAGAAGCTATAAAAATAATCCTACCAATACTTACATCATATTATTATAATCTCTTTAAATATACCAAATTTCATTTATCTTTAATTAAATAGACGTTTCATAAAATGAAACATTAATGAAGTATTAATTAAACCTAATGCACCTTTTAAATTAAAATGAAAAAAAATGTGAAAACAAGTGCAATTCTTCACAGTTATTGATCCAGGGTGTGATATCAACTTGCCATTTTTTGGCCTTGTGAGAATTAGTGAAAGAGAGTTCTATTTTCATTTTTCTACCCACAACAAAATATGAGCAGCTGAGGAACCTTCAAAGGGAGCTTGAATGGCCTTTGTCCTTCACACGCTCTCTCTTTCTCTCTCCTCTCTGACTCCATCTACATTTATCCAGTTGGAAAGGAGTTGCCATAGCAACTACAGCCAGTTCAGCATCTCCTCTCATAAGGTAAAGTCGCACATGCTTTTGTCACTATATTTTCGATGAAACAAAACAAGTGTATCGTTTGAATTGAATATATCCTAGGATATGGTAAATAAGAGAAATGTAGAGTATTTATTCTGTAAAATGCATTGTCGTTGGGTTAAGCTTTTGGTATATGTATCACGGATGATGTTGTTTACAAGGTTCAGCACAGCATCCGTTGTTTTGATCATGGGAGATGGTGATATGGAGTTTGTAATGATTTTTATTGGGGAGAAAAAATGTTTTTTATTTATAATTTTTTTTTTACTTTAAAATTGGCTACGATATATATATATTTTTATTCGGTGAATATTTTTTTGTAACCAACACTTGTTTTGGTTAATTGGTTAATAATCTATATTGTACTGAAAGTATATATTGTGGCATCTTATTTTAATCCTCTAGTCGAGCTGAGTCGAAAAATCATTGTTTCGTAGTCCAAAAATGTGCGTGCCATTGTTAACGAACGAAAATGCTTGTAAAATATTTTTAAAAAATTATTTACATTTGGGTTTTTGTATTGTTGCGCACATTTTTTGGCTACGAAACAATGATTTTTCGACTCGGATCGACTAGAGGATTAAAATAAGATACCACAATATATACTTTCAGTACAATATAGGATATTAACCAATGGGAGTTTCGCGCACGAAATATTAAATAGAGTATAGAAGCATAAATTCCTAGAAAATTAATTAATTAAAAGACTAATTTATAATTACTTTTACATGATAAAATTGAATTTCCATGACTTCTAATCAAATTATTCTACGTATAGTTACATTTTTATTCCGTAACAAGAAGCCGCCCTAACAAAATAATGAAAGGAATCGTCTACTGTTTGTTTTTCATCCTGTGTTTTGGTAAAAATAAAATTAGCCCAAAAAATCTACATTTGTATATATTAACACATATCTTAATTTTAGCAATGACTCATGGAATAAAATGCTACAATTGCAATGACTGTGAAAAATATGAGGGAAGCCATTCAGTGCAATGCAGTGATAGTGCTACACATTGCCTTGTAAGATGCTAAATTTAATTTTTTTTACAAAAAAAAGAAAAACATCAATTTTTGCTAATAATTTTTATTGTTGATGTAATTTTTTCATAGAAATCACACTCGGTTTTCAATAAAGTAATAAGAGAATGTGGAACCAGCGAAACCTGTGAGCAAAGTACGTACGTATAAAATATTGTAGGGTTAATTTTAGAGATCTAGTACTGGTATTGTATGTAGGTAGATTTTATTGCATTTAATTTTTAAAAAAATTTTAACATTTTTAAAATTTTTGTCTAAAATTTTTGTCTAAAACTGCCTGCTAGATAGATACTGTTGAAGATTACTCTGAAATTGAATTTAGTTTTTTTTGTAAGATTCTTCTGTATTTTCAGTTTTCAAAAAATTTAAAATTAAAAAAAGAAAATGAAAATGCACGTGAATAGATTTTTGGCTGGGGCGTTGGAATGGGGAAGGGAAAAAAGGAGGGCGAAGGCTCATTTTAAGCCCTTCCTAGATCTGTTACTGTGGGGGCTCAGACGATGTCTTTCCGTCCCGTTTCTCAGCTTTCAAGGCCGGCCTGTAACACGTGCAGAACGTTTTCCCAGGCTAGCCTCACTTTTTTTGAATTTTTTTTGGGTTTATATTTTTGCGTGTATAAATCAATACAAATGCATTTCTTTGAGCCAAACCAAAAATCGATAAAAATGCATTTTTTTGTGCTAAGGAATTTTTTTTTTTCTTCACGAAATCAAATTTTTGCACTTAAAACTTGGAAAAATATCCAGTTTCCCCATCATCCATCAAGTTTAATTTTTAATGCATAAAAGTGCAACTGTATGCTTAAAAAATGCTTTTATTTAAGAAATTTTTATTTATTACCAAAAAAAAAAAATAAATAAAATTCTGCTTTTCATTAACTATTAAGTATTATTCCTGAATTCTTTCACTTGTCAGGATGGATTTGGGATATGTTTCAAAAAATTCTGTTTGTTATCATTGTCACAGAAAAAATGAAAACTGAGGCTTTCAAGTCTGTCCATTGCTGCAAAGAAGACAACTGCAACAACAGTGGAAGAGCAGCACCATATTGGATGTTTGTCAGCATTGCAGTTGTTATTCTAAAGGTGATTTTGTAAACAGTTACAATAATTCATAATGTAATAAGGATACAAACAATATAATTAATAATTTTACTTGTTTATAAATAAATATTCTACATTTACTCTTGATATATTATATTATTATTGTCATAGATATTTAAAGATAAGGCAGCACCACATTATACAATAGTATACAAAAGAGTACAAAACTGTTACGTGGTAAAGTGGACGTTTTAATAATCACACCGTCCGTAAAACAATACCCGCATTTGCTCAATAAAAAATCAAGATTTTTGTATAATAAAAGTAAAATTCTAAAATAAAATTTTAATAAAAAATACAATTTTTAATAATACAGAATGCAATTTTTTAATTATATTTTTATGACGTGTTACCTTATCTTTAAAACTTGTGTCAATATGTTAATGTGTGTACAATATTGTATTTGCATGTAATGTTGTGTCATACACTGTATATAAAGGTAATTTTGTAATATTTGTTTCAATAAAAGTCAGATATTTGCAGTGACATTTAAATTAAGAGTTTCTGTGCCTTATTCTTTGAGCATGGATATCATAATAATAATGGTGGCACTTAACAGGCAGTAGCATATAGGATAAACTTTTTAATAAAAATAAACTTTTATTTTACTTTAACATTAATTTTTTTTTTTTTTATGAAATATACAAATAAAATAATTCAAATTTAGCCATTTTCATGTGCGTCATTATTAATAAACAGCAAAAAAAAAAATTAAAAATTAAAAAATTAAAAACTAGACTTTTGTGCTTTGAAAAATTATTTAACATGAAGATTCTCTGAGATTAAAAACAAGTTTCAAAAAATCACAAACTAAATTAACATTGTCGTCATTGAGCTGCAGTGAATTGAAATAAGCTTCGTGTCTTTCGGAGAGCTGTACTACACTTTGTAGAAGTAACTGCTGCTTCCGGTATAACCACCTTTGTGGTAATAAATGCAAAATGTGTTGTCTTAACTGTCGTAAAACGTCAGGTTTTTCAAACGATTTTGAATCAATATCTAAAAAAAAAGAGAAAAAAAACTGAATAAAACAAAATACCGTATATACTCGCGTTTAAGTCGAGGATTTTTGGACCAAAATCTAGGCCTATTTTTCCAAATTCGACTTATACGCGGGTCAAAGAAACAAACGTTGTTTTTATTTTAGAATTTTACAAATCACTTTCGTTCAACATGCAGGCCACTCCGTAGGCTACATAGGGTGGCCTGAACGTTGAACGGACGTGATTTGTGAATACCGTATATGCTCGCGTATAAAGTCGAGGATTTTTGGACCAAATCCTGGTATTTTTCTTCCAATTCGACTTATACGCGAGTCAATGGTTTTTGACCCGTTTTAAATCGGGGTCGACTTATACGCGAGTATATACGGTATTGAAAAATATAGAAAAACTTACCTAAGACTAGAAAACTAAGAGGTAGCAGGATATATTCGTTATCACTTAGTTCCAATTGGTTAAACTGTTTTGCTAAATCTTGAATTGATTCAAACAGATTATAAACACCGCTGTCCTTCAACAATGGTTCAAGGTTTTCTTTCAGGTGTAGTTTCTTGTTTAAGCCTAGTATGGTTTTAATATAAACTATACTGAGTAAACTTTGTCTTACTAATAGCGTTTTATCATTCGTGGCCAACTGAAATGCATTATTAAAAAAATTAATTATATGTGATTTTTTTTAAGATAAATTATTTTTTTCTTACTTGATTATAAAGTGTTAAACATTTTAAAAAAGCAAAAATTCTGAAATGACTTTCGGATAAAACTGCTTGGACTTTGTCATGGTGGGATTTATATTCAATCTGAAATTAATAAAAAATACAATTATTTAAATGTTTTTTTTTTTTTTTTGTAATTTTTATTTGCCTTTGGAAATGTATCCGAATTAAAATCCTGATTAAAAACAAAAGCAAGCTTGAATGCTGCTTTAACATCGGATAAAAACTCGACATCTTCTGAATAATATTTCGAACATTTGTTCATCTTTTCATACTGTTTTATTGCCATCTTTTTCTTTCTATTTGTTTCGATCAATTTTTGCTTTGCAACACGTTCATCATCGCTTAAAACCACTAAAAAAAAAAAAAATCACCAAAAATTAAATTATACTAAAAAAAAAAAAAAAAAAAATTAAATTTATCTTACTTTTAGTACACATTCCAACCGCCAAACATTTATTGTATCTACAATATCCGCATCGCGTTCGGGATGTTTTTGTAACATTGCACGATTTTTCTCTTCTGCATTCATACTGCATGTACATACTATTTTGTACTGCCCGTCGGAAAAAACCCTGAATAATAAATATAACGAAAGAAGATTATTTTATCGTTTTTAATCAATGTGTGGTTACTTTTTACCTTGCATCCTTCGCAACTCATTACACTATAATGATAACCAGACGCTATATCGCCGCACACACTGCATAAAACAGTTTTATCTGCATTGTTAATGTAACTTGGAATATATGGATGAACTATAATTGAAAAGGAAATTTAAATTTGTAAATTTAAGACGTAAAAACGGATTTTTACGTCGTCTTCGTGTTGATTTTCTGTCTTGTCCAGTCATCTTACTACTGGTAACCAATATGCAGCTCAAGAGTCAAGTGATTGAATGTCCAAAAGTCGATCGGTTTTTAGGTAAAGCAGGGACAGTAGGGAACATATGTTGACCTGAGGGTAGTAGGGTAACAAATAAGGGATTAAGAGATTAAGGACATCTTTTGTTCTTTGCCATTTTCTTGGAGTGAATGTTTTTATTTCTTATTTATTTCTGTGAAAAATGTCCAAATTGTTTATTTATGGATTACCGTAATGTGATTTATATTGTTTTTGATGGATTTTTTGGTAGTTAAAACCAAAAAGGTTAAATGATCTTGTAGAAAACTCTTAAAACCCTTTTCAAGTTCAAGGTTACAACTGGTTACTACTGGTATGAAGTGGGTGGAGCTTCTAGAAAATGGGTTTTGTTTGTTTGTTTTGTTTCGTTTTGTTTACGGATCAGGGGGCAAAAGAAAGGTGAATGAATGAAAAATCTGGAACTTTCTTTCGTAAAATGAAAATCATTTAAAAAAATATATACAATACATGTACACTACACATTGTTATTGATAAATGCAGATTAATAACTGCAATTTAAATGTTTAAATGTTAATTATTTGTAATTTATTATTATTTAATTATTTATTTATAATTTTTGATTTTTTTTTTTTTTTTTTTGTTAGTAAATTGTTATTTATTTGGGTCAAACACTCCCAAAGAAAAAATGGGAGCAAAAAGAGTTGTAGGAAATACCATTTCAAGTTCAAGGTCAGCATAGCCTTGCTGTGGAATGGGGTGACGTCTTCAGTTTCTAAGAAGAGGGGAGTCAGGGAGTAAAGAAAGGAAAAGTATTCCAAGTATATGGGAAACTGAAAAGACTGCAATTAACATTTTTGACAAATTTGGTCACACAAAAAAAAAAAATTGTTTAATATTAAATTTACAACAAAATTTGTAAATACAATTTTCAAAAATGTTTTGATATACAACTGATGGAATTTAGAGTAATCTTACACATTAAAAAATAAAAAAAATAAAAAATTAATTTTTTATAAAAGAACACACGATCTTTTTATTGATTTTGGTTTTAAAACAGAACGAGCAGCTTCACGAAATACCTAAACAAAAAAAACATGAATTAAAATTACATCGTCGAACATAAACGTAATGTAAATTATTCATACTTCCTCTAATCCATGACGAGTTTTAGCTGAACATTCAACGTATTTCGCTGCCCGGATTTTAGCACACAATCTTTTTCCCTCGTATGTTGTCACACACTTAAATGGCCGTTCCTTCCTCAAATCGTTTTTAGTTGCTATTCATTAAAATTAATCAATTTTTCAATTTTTTTTTCATAACATATCCAATACTAACCAACTAAAACAATCGGAACTTTTGGGCAATAATGCCTCACTTCCGGACACCATTTGCTTGCAATGTTGCTGAAAGATGTTTTGTTATCTACACTGTAACATAGGATGAACACGTCTGTCTGTAGGAATAAAAATAATTACATTTTATTTCAATACAAAATTTGATTAATTCATACCTGTGGATAGGAAAGTGGTCTCAATCGTTCATAATCTTCTTGTCCAGCTGTATCCCATAGAGTCATGTTCAATTTTAATTGATCGCATATTATTGAGCCAGAATAATTATCAAATCTGAAATAATATTATTTAAATAAAATATTTTAAAGAGAATTTTTAAGTTGAATAATTACACAGTTGGCACGTATTCCGTAGGAAAAATGTCAGTTGTGTAGGCGATTAAAAGACAGGTTTTTCCAACTGTGCCGTCTCCAACTACTACAATTTTCAAAGGACGTTGCGAAGAAGATTCTGATGTCATTTTCAGTTATAAAATGTTTAGATGATGAAATGAAATTAAAATAGTTAGTTGCCTCGGTTATCCACACGTGTTTGACTGATGAGTGATGTCAGTTGTCACAGGTAAATGTAGGTCAAAGTTGTTTACAATAGACAAGGTTATAAAGTCCAAAGAAAACAGCAAATTCCTATTGGTTACTGGTACGGACCTCCAACAGCTTGTCATTGTTTTAATCTATAATTGACTAAATTCCATTATCTTTTTATATTACTTAATTTGAAATTTAGCGGCATTTACACAAATACTTTAACCGATCGTCGGTAGAAGGCGCCAGGGCAAACTACAACAACAGCCGCCATTATATTGCGACCGAACTAAACCTCGTTGTTTACAGTTTTGCAGGTGATTATATTGCATTTATACCGTATTTAAAAAAGAATAATCATAATTTAAGATAATTTTAGCTTACTATGGGTCGTAAGAAAAGCAAGAGGAAGCCGCCGCCGAAACGAAAAGCAATCGAAGCGCTGGAAACTCAATTCAACTGCCCGTTCTGCAATCATGAAAAATCTTGTGAAGTTAAAATGTAAGATAAAAGAAAAATCATTTATTTATAACATTCATCGATAAAAAACGGAAATTTAATGCTATTTATTTAGGGACCGAAGTAGAAACACAGGCAGAATAACGTGCCGAGTTTGTTTGGAGGATTTTCAAACGGCGACTAATTGTTTGTATTTTTAAATTACGAAAATTTAAATAATTAATTAAAAATTGAATTAATTTACAGATCTATCAGAACCGGTTGACGTATACAGTGATTGGATCGATGCTTGCGAACAGGCGAATCAATAGACATTGCAAATTATTTGTATTTTGCGAATTATGTAAATATTCCGTGAGCCAACTTTTCATTTTTTTCATAAATCTTTTATTTGTGCTTCAAAAAACAGTAAATAAATGTGTACATTTTTCATTCAAGTGTTGGTACATGGTTTTAGTTTTTTTAAAAAAAAAAAACACAGCAGCGGCCCACGCACATTGTCAATTTTGTAACAAAAATTGATACTTTCGAATTCTTATCAATAATCATGTTATTTTATCAAATTATAAACAAGTTATCCATTTTGTAATAGGATGTTTTTGTCAGTTCTATATTGTAATCTTGGCACAAATGAAAAGAAATAGAGAATAAACTAGGATAGATGAAAAGGAAAAGACATTTTGCTTATCGCTTCGTAGTTTGTGCACATGTCTTTGGCTAGCAAAAAAAAACTTGGGAAGGCAGGCGGCAGCTCGGCAGGATGGTTTTATGAAGAAACACATTTTGATATGTTGCTGCTCCATTTTATTACATCCGGTTTATCAAATTTCACGAACTAGCATAAAATGATCGATTTTCCAAAGGAAAATCTTTCACATTCAAAATGGTTAACTCGATTACTTCTGATAATTTAATAAAAATAAAAACAAAAACATTCCGTATACCAAAGTACCTATTTCTTTTTTCGTTCATTTCTTATTAGCATCAATTTTATGATTTGCCTATGTTCAGCTGATAAACATTTAATTTGATCAGCAATATCTGAAGTTGATTTCTTTTGCATGCTGCTAATTTTTGAATTTGCATCGTCTCTCTGCTTTTGTAATCTTTTATTTTGTATGCTTAATTCTTTTATCTTATGTTCCAATTGTTTATTCTCTGCAGATAATTCATTCACTTTTTCAGTAAGCTGAGCATTAATTTCCAATTGGAGTTGTCTACTTGATACTTCAGCTGCATTGCATACAAATTCATATTCTGGTCGTTCCAATTCATTTAAGGATGCTGTTTTTCTGCCTGGTGATTTTTTGTTGGTATGGTCATTCGCTTTTTGGGTGATTTTCTTTTCGCACAGTTTTTAGTGCGACATTTTGGCGAATTTGGGAAGATGTGAGGAAAAGCATCTGTTGTCAAACCCCATCTGCATCGTTTCAACTCCACCTCTTTTTCATTGATTACAAATTTATCACATTTTATGATGAATTCATTTTTAAAATGCAGGTGACAAACTTTACTTTGTCTTGATAATTTTAAGTCTTTCCTTCCAATGGCCTTATCCCATTTTTCAAACAAGTTGGGATTTGAAGGTGGTTTGAATAAATGGTATTCCTCATGTCTTTTAGATATGTATCCAGAGGAGCAGCCAGGCACATAGCAAGACATATTTCACAAACTATAAAAAAAATAGTTAAAATACATTTACTATACCGTAGTACTAGTACCTCATATTTACCGCCTATAGTTTTCAGATTCCTGCTTTTTTTGTTGACCTTGTGACAACTAACGACACTAGTTTCGCACTTGATCAATTGAAATTGATCCTTCAATTGGAAGGTCAACTATTGTTGATTTAATCTTATTATTTTACACGTGGTAGGAAAAACAAGCGTAAAACATGGTGGGACAACCAACTCACGACACAAAACCCCTCTGGTGGTGAGTTGGGGCAGCTATTACTGTATTTGGTCTTCTTTTAGACCAAGGGCTTTAAATCACTGCAGTACTTTTGTCAAATGAATCGTAATTAAAAACACAACAAAAAAACTATTTGTCAATCATTTTATTACATGAAAGTGTAATTTATGTGTTAATATTCGTCTGGCACATGAACCTTTAACCAAGTGCATTGCATAAATCTTTAATTTCTTCAATAGTAGGACAAACAGAATTTTTTTTATAAACGGAGGATTATTAAGTAAATCCGGAAAAAGAAACTAACTATTTATTTAGGTCAGAAATAGACCGAAAAAATTGTTTCATCGAAAATTGATATATGATATATTGATATATGTAAATCGCATAAAAAGGGTTATTTTGGTTGTATCGTCGTGAAGTCAATCCTGAAATAACAATCTCAAAGCAAATATGTTAATGTAGAACTTTTATTAGAAAAACAACAAAAACAAATTCTTATAATATTAAACATTATGTATTTCTCTTTCAAGTGTTTTATGTTCTGAATAAAAAACAAACGTACATTATCATGCAATCCTTTATACAAATCTCCAAAACAAAAAAATAAACAATTAATTTTTTCAATTATAATAAATAATATTAATTATTTCAGTGCAAAAGTAACTCTAAATCGCAAGCGCACAGCGCAACTTTGCCTGGATCTGTAACTTTCTTCATATCCCGGACGAAATTGCCCAAATTTAAAGAAATGGCAAGCGACAATGTGTCGTCATCGAGATGAATCAAGGTGCCCAGGCATACTAAAAGCCGAAAAATTGCTTCACCGTCTTTAGTGTGTTGACCGAGCATGGCCAGAGCGGACACGCACTGCGCCTTGGCTTCCAAATCGCCGCGAAGCAACAACATGACTGAGAAATTTAGAAATAATGTACTAACGGCGATTTGTATGTTTTTGTTGTTGGAAGGAAGCACACGGAGTAGATGACCGACAATGGAGTCACGGTTGGATAAGAGAATTTTTTGTCCTTGTGGACATACTGACATGTTGCAGAGCGTGCGCAGTGCGAGCATTTGGTTTGCGGATAATGCGGTTGGTCTCATATGTTCTAGTAGATAGCCAAGAAATTGTGGAGCAGTATGTTCGCTGCAGAAATGATTAGCGACTTTGTCGTGTTTGATTGCTACGCGGAGAACGTCTAAAACTGGGAATAATATATCTGAAAAAAAACAAAAAAACAATTAATAACTAAATTTTGTTAAAAATTAAAGTGAAATGAAATAAAACGTTATGAAAACAATAATTAATTGAAAATAATATTTCGTTAAAATAATTTTTATTACTTACTTTTATTATTTACTAAAACTCACAAAATAACATGATATTTCGTCAAATTTTAATAAAAATATCACATTATCGTGACATTTCTTCAAATTTGTAATAAAAATGTCGCATCATCGTGACATTTCTTCAAATTTGTAATAAAAATGTCGCATCATCGTGACATTTCTTCAAATTTGTAATAAAAATGTCACATCATCGTGACATTTCTTCAAACTTGTAATAAAAACATTAACATGACATTAATCAAATTCATGACATTAATCAAATTCATGACATTAATCAAATTCATGACATTAATCAAATTCATGACATTAATCAAATTCATGACATTAATCAAATTCATGACATTAATCAAATTCATGACATTAATCAAATTCATGACATTAATCACATTCATGACATTAATCAAATTCATGACATTAATCAAATTCATGACATTAATCAAATTCATGACATTAATCACATTCATGACATTAATCACATTCATGACATTAATCAAATTCATGACATTAATCAAATTCATGACATTAATCAAATTCATGACATTAATCAAATTTGTAAAATGTCATTATTATTTCGTCAAATTTGTAATTCGCAAAATGTCATCATTATTTTGTAATTCGCAAAATGTTATCATTATTTCGTCAAATAAGTAATTCACAAAATGTCATCAATATTTCGTCAAATTTGTAACTTGCAAAGCGTCATCAATTACATGATCACGCTTTTCTGGAAAATGACGTCATTTATCAAGTGGAAAAGTGGAATGACTACTCTAGTGAATACTAGAGTAATTATTTCGTCAACTCAAAATTCTAAAAATTAAATATAATAACCATGTGGCCATTGAAGCATCTTTTCAAGCCCTGCAATTTGAAAAGCATTTCCTTCCGTCTGTGGATTTGTTAATTTACAAACTTCTTCAAGCATTAAGTCCTCTATTTTATGCTCGCCGTCACCAGTCTTCGCATTAAATTCTCTCAATTTTCCTGAAATTAAAACAAAAAACAAAATAAATATTTGCAAATTTCAAACCAACCAACAAACTCCACCTAAAATCGCCGACGGATTCGACGTATCAAACGTCAAGAATGTAACTTGTGGAAAATATCGACTATCCCTCGATCCTTGAACTTGACTATCACCTGCATTGTTGATTTCTAATCAATAAAACACAAACAATAACACGAGTTTGCTTATCACTTAAAACCTTTATCCCATCTTAACCTGGTCGTAAACTTCCGGAGGATGGTATATAGCGTCCAGAGCCCGTAAATGGGTCTGAGACTTGCCGCACGGTCTCCTGAGAACTGCCTATTCCTTGTGGAACGTACCGGGATCCACCTAAAACAAAATAAATAAATAAAATCTTAAAAATATAAAAATTAGGCATAAAAATTTACCAGTTAGAGGGTCGGAACTGCCCTGTGTTGGCAACGAGTCCAAATTCACACCTTTTGCATTTTCAATTATAAAATTAGCTACTTGATCCAAAAATAATTGACTCAATTCATTTTTGTCAATAAATCGTTGAGCTGCGGACCATGGATTTTCAGTTACGTTGTAGGGTAAATTAAGTGCGGGTTTGCCATCTTCGATGTCCACGCTAAACACAAAATCGTATTCCTGCAAACAAATTTTTTTTAAAAATTAATATAATTGTTTTTATTCAAATTTAAAATACGCAAAACGAGAAATTTCTAATAAGTGTTGTTTTTAGATAGAACAACTAACATTTTAAGACAAAATATGCAGTATTAGATTTAAAAATGCCTTACACATTCGTATAATTTCTATGTGCAAAAAAGTCTTTTAGGCAAAACATGCAATTTTTTGCACATTTTTAAGTCTAAAATGCACTATTTGGGCCTAACGTTAATGCAAATAGATTATTTTAAAAAAATAGAATAATTCTTATTTTATCGAAATACGGTACCTCAGAAGGTAATACGGGAGTAATTTATTTAGATAAGTACTGGAAATTTGTCGTTTTTAGACAAATTAAGCATTAAAACGGACTATTAAGCAAACATTTAATTAAAAATGCTTTCTTAGATACATAAAACTTCCTTTTCACACCCCAAAAAATCAAATAATTTAACTTTGCTCTTCTATCAACTTTACACTAGACTACACCCTTGTTCCGCCACTATTCAAATCCATATTCTTACTTTTCCTTCAAACACTGTTTTACTCCCAGACGGATTATGAGTTTCATTCGCCCCGACAACGTCTCCAACTTTAATCCACCGAGTCTCTTCTTCGTTCCACTGATGCAGCGTAACAACATCGCCATCGCGAACCATCTTAGTTTGCCCGTCACGTTTGCCCCGTTCGAACAGCGCCGCTTTACCGGGCAAATCGCTCACTTTTAAATCTCCTATCTCGCCAGTGTTTATCGTCGATTTAGAAACTTCCTCTTCGAAGGCACAAAGCAATTCGGGACTAGCTTGATCCTGAGCTCTAGTAGTAAAAATTCGTGCGATGCCATCACTAAAATTAAAAATTAAAAAAAATTAAAATACTACAAATTATTCATGAAATTGGTAATCCGTTACCTAGCACCGACAGCGATATCACCATTTTTTAAAACGGTTACGCACCAAACTGATTGAGCGGGTAAACGAATCGTTTGTACATTTTCTGATTTTTTCCAGACACGCACCGTGCGGTCTTCTCCGACAGATACAAAGTTGTCACTGTTTTGCAGCAAGGCAACTCCGTAAACGAAATTCGTGTGCCCATAATAGGTCTGAGTGCAGTCACCGGTTATATTCCAACGTCGTATCGTAGCATCGTTCGCACATGATAAAAATTCAGTGGAACTAACGACTGTTAAGCCTCGTACGCAATCTGTATGACCTAAAATAAAAAATTATGAAATTTTATATTTAAACGCCGTTTTTGAAGTTTTTCATGGGAAAAAATAATTAATGCAGACAGAAAAAGATTTTTTTTTTTAGGAAAAAAATCCTAAAAGCGTCTTTAAATGAAGAAATCTGCAGAAAAAATGCATTCGTGACCAAAAAATTCATTATCGTACATAAAAATGCATTTTTTGGACTTAAAATTCATTTTTCCTGATAAAAGCAACCATATTACAAAGACCACATGCCAATTGGATTGTGGTCTTTGCATATTAACAGCAAAAAAAATAATTCGGGAGTAGAAAAATTATTTCTATCATTTCTATTGAAAATACATGTTTTTTTTTGTTATAAAATAAAACACAAAAGAAAAAAAAATGTTTAAATAAATACAATTTCAAACCAATTTCCCGACAATTCCGATGAATTAAAATAAACATTCCAAACGCAAAACAAACTCCATACCAGTAAAAATTTTTTCACAATTCCCGGCTTTCCACATCCGTATCGTCTTATCAGCAGAACCGGTTAAGATCAATCCTTGCTCGCTCATAATCGCCACGGCCCAAACGGCCGCCGCATGCCCAGTAAGCGACATTAACAACTTTTGATTGAGCCAAACTTTGGCTGTCTGGTCCCAGGAACCACTCAAAACAGTCCCGAATTTTCCTACAGCTAATGCACACACTAAAAAAAAGAAAAAAAGAAAAAAAACAATTAAAACACCGAACTAAATCGTCCAAATCAATTCAACCTGTGTTTGTATGGCCAATTAATTGGTAAAGAGGTGTCGATGAATCAATAGTAAACGCACAAATTACACGGTCATTGCTTCCGGTGAGAATAATTCCTTTCGGGTACTCGTCAGTCGGTGGGAGAACACAAATTGCCGATACAAAATTAGAATGATTGACGGTTGACATGAATTCCGTGTATGAGGAGTCATCTCTAAAACAAAGATTTGAATTAGGCTTAAATTTTAGGTTTAATTTTTTTATACTCAACTCGTTTGGAACCCAGATTTTGGCAGAACGGTCCCGTGAACCAGTTATGATTGAATCTTCTGGTAAATAGCCGAGCGCAATGGCTCTCACGTCCATAGAATGTCCTATTAAATTGCATCGTAATTTGTAGGAAGCCATATTTGTTAGGCTCTTAGGAGAGGACGATGCTCTAGTTATGAGTAATTCAGAAATATAAAACCACTGGGTGGAGTTGTCTGGATTACGTCATTGGGTTCCTAAATGTATTATTTGTAAAATATGGATGAATGGAGTAGTTTTTTTAATAAATAATTTATTATTGGTGTTTGAAAGAATGTAGATTTTTTTAGGTTTAGTTTTTGTCCTTGGATGCTGAAATAAAATAATAAAAATTTAAAGAGAACAAAATGATATGTGAACCGAGATAGAGCGAGATGAGAACGGTATCACATTTTGTGACTACCCGCGATTTTTATGCCGAAAAAAATAGCATTTACTTTTCAAATGAAATGCAATTTAAGCCAAAAAATTCCTTTTTCACTTCAAAAGTGAATCTGTCTTTCTCTAAAAAATAGCTTTATCAAAAACCAAATGTTATTTTAAAGTGCAGAAATTTTTTAAAATAATGATGGTAATGTCAATTGTAATTTGAATATATTGAACGTTTAGAAAATAAAGTCATGTTATAAAAAAAATGTAGTAAAATTTCGCAACAGTTAATATAGTAATACATAAGATCAGTCCGCCCATAATGGCCTTCCATAAAATCCCGCATCCCATTTTAGTTTTACCGAGAAGTTTTCATAGGGATTTACACTAACTTAACAAAACATTTCACATAGTGAAACACAAATTGCAAACTCGTTCAGATGTCGAAGAAACGTAAATCCACCGATGAGATGCAACGCGATTTCTCATTCGATTCCCCGTCATCAAAAAAACAACGCAAACCTGAAGGTAAACAAATATGAAGCGCCACCGCCGCCATCTTTGTTTTTTATTAGGCATCAAATACCACTTATTTGAATTCAAATTTTCATTTTCAAAATAATTAAAAAAACCACACAAATGTTTAAATCACTAATTTATTTATTCCCATTGATCCAGATATGGCGCTTTTGTCCGAATCCGTGAGTGGAATTTCCAGATCTGGAAGAGTAAGGAAAAAATCAGCAAAATTAATGGAAATGGAAGATTTCGAGACCCCTGAAATCGACGCTACAGATACGGATGGCAAGAATCAAAAACAGCAGAAAAAAGGAAAATACAGTGTGGTTGCGAGCGGCACAGCGCCACTCGATGACGAGGAGTTAATAGAAGAAGGTGAAGGGAATAAAAAAGTTGCACCGATTAAAATATGTTCTCGACCGACGGGTTCTTCGTCGTCTTCGACGAAACCATCTGTTTTGGCCGGTTTACCTGCTAGTGGTTACATTTCAGATCATCCACTGCTGAGTGTGACCATCAACAAATCCCTGAGCGAGGGAAAATCGAAGAAGAAATCCGGTTTGAAATCGCCAATCAAAGTATAAAAATTCGATTTTAAAATGAAATTTGTTATTTAATTTAATTTAATTTAAATTGATTTTTTTAGATGGAGAAGTTTTCGTATTTAATCGAGGATGATCACTCCCCGCCTGAAATAAGTTCTCCGAAACACAGTACTAAGAAAAAGAAGAAGAAATCGAAGAGTAATGATCAGGAAAGTGGTTTGTCTGCTTTGGATTTGTTGGCGGCGGGTGGTTTAACCGATTCGCCACCCGAAGTCCGGGTTAAAAGCAAGAGTAGAAGTAGGAAAAAGTCTTCAAAACATGGGAGCGATCAACCGTCGTTCATATTGCCGCATCTGATGGACGCCGAGTCTCCGGATGTGGATGTGGGTGATGACGACCTGGCAGACAGCTCGGAGTTGGTAATTGCCGAACCTCTACCTAAAGTGAGCAGTAGTAAAAAGAAAAAGAAGAGGAGTCATGATACAGGGAAAATTAAAATAAAAATTGGTAAATTTAAATAAAAGAAATTTTTTTTTTTTAAGTGATATTTTTTTGTAGAACCGAATGATGAGTTTGATGATATAGATTCGAGCAATATTATGGCAACGAGCACACCACACTCGCACCCCCACTCCGTCTATCTGGCAGAAAAAAAGAAAGTTAAAAAACAAAAAGTCCCTAACTCTGGTGGCAAAATTGTAGGACGAGTAAAAGAGAGAAAGGTTGCTTAAATCATTAAATTGAATTTTGAAATATTACATTTTATTGTTTCTATTCCAGAAGGGGCGACCAATGACTGCGTACACGTTGTGGTGTCGCGACCATAGGCCTTGGATTGTCGCTGAAAATCCTGATATGGGTATAAATTAAAACTAATAATGCGGTCTGAACGTGGGAAATTAAATTTTGTCAATAGATTTCGCTGGCATTAGCAGGCGTTTGGGTGAAGTATGGCAAGCGTTGCCTGATAAAGAAAAATTGGTAAAAAAATTAATTATTTTACAGTATAACATTATTAATTTCTTTATTTTTTTTTTTTTTTTTAGTTTTGGAGGCGGCAAGCGAAACGATTATCGGCAAAAACATTGGTTAACTCGGGAACGAGTGGAGAAAATCAACCTAAAAGCAAATTGCTGAACAAGCAGCCTCGTCCAGTGTACTATTCAGAGACTGAGTTATCGCCTCAAGTGAGGGATTTGTATAAAGTAGTCGGCATTGCCCCGATAGATGTTGCAGCACATTTAAAACTTCTAGGGGAATCGTTGAGCATAATTGGACAGCGGCTTACAGAACGAGAGGTTAAAATATGGAGGCAAATTGAGTCCAACTTTGTTAAACAAACAAAACATTCATTTTTGTACTTGAAAATGCTTTTTTCCACACACAAAACATGCATTTTTGTACCTGAAAATGCATTTTTGTACCTGAAAATGCATTTTTCTACCTGAAAATGCATTTTTGTACCTGAAAATGCATTTTTCTACCTGAAAATGCATTTTTGTACCTGAAAATGCATTTTTCTACCTGAAAATGCATTTTTCTACCTGAAAATGCATTTTTCTACCTGAAAATGCATTTTTGTACTTGAAAATGCATTTTTGTACTTGAAAATGCATTTTTGTACTTGAAAATGCATTTTTGTACTTGAAAATGCATTTTTTGTACTTGAAAATGCATTTTTGTACTTGAAAATGCATTTTTGTACTTGAAAATGCATTTTTGTACTTGAAAATGCATTTTTCCACACACAAAACATGCATTTTGGTACGTAAAAATGCACTTATAGACATAAAACTTGAGGAAAATGCTTTTTTCCACACACAAACTTGCATTTCTCATGCCAGATTTTCTTAAATTGTGATTTTTTAACGGAGTTGGACAACTATTTTAGAAAAACAAATTACTTTACTAACCATAATTTGCACCACTTTGCATTTATTTTATTTTAATATTTTTTTCCAGGGTCAAATTGCTGTCTCAGGAAGCCTTTCTGTATTACTAGACTCAACATTATGCGCCCTTGGTCCCCTTTTCTGTTTATCAGCAGAATTACCCGAATTTGAGGACTGCAGTCACGAAACGTTGGGCAGCATACTGGATAACATAGCATACATTATGCCCGGTTTATAGAAAATAAAAAAACTCAACAAAAACCTTAACAATTTTCTTTATTACGCCATTAGATGTCGCTTTTCTTTATAAATTATTACATGAATTATTAAAGATATTTTTTTCTTTGGAAACAAATGTCTGAAAAATTCTTCAACCAAACAAATGACCGTCAAGCCTGCGCACTTGCAGGCGTTTGACGTGATTATAAATTTTCAAAGCCGGACCAAGCTTCATGGAGAGACCCGTGAGCACATCACTTCGCTTGAGTAATAACAGACTCTTGCCATCGATTTCTTGGTCTCGAAAACAACCTGCTTGGTCGGGGAAACCGGCTTTTTTGAAATAGGAGACCACATCGTCTATGCTCCATTCTGATGCGTCTGGCACTTCGTTGTTTTCCTTGTCGCTGTTTATGATGCTGTCAGTCATCATGTTGCTTTCTTTGTTATTTGTGAGACTGTATTTAAAAATATTACAATTTTTGAATATTTTTGCGATTTAATTTCAAAAACCGAGTGGTGAGACATGGATCTGGCACTTTTCAGCTAACAAGCATATTTTTGTATCTAAAATAGCACTTTTTCGATCTATACGAAAAACGGACTATTTTTTCTTATTTTTTAACTTTTAAGTTTTTGTTTTTCTACTTAAAATTACCTAAACTTTATCCAATTCATGCACGAACTGAAAAGTGACCTTTTTTGCATTGTACTGAAAGTATATATTGTGATATCTATTTTAATCCTCTAGTCAAGCTGACTCGAAAAATCATTGTTTCGTAGCCAAAAAATGTGCGCAACAATACAAAAACCCAAATGTAAATAATTTTTTTAAATATTTTACAAGCGTTTTCGTTCGTTAACAATGGCATGCACATTTTTGGACTAGAAAACAATGATTTTTCAACTCGACGCAACTAGAGGATTAAAATAAGATACCACAATATATACTTTCAGTACAATGCATAGGTCATTAACCAATAGGCGTTTCGTGCACGAATTGATAAATAGAGTTTAAAATGCATTCCCCACCCCCCTTTTTTATGTAAAACAGTTTCACCTAGAATGCAAGTTTAGCAAAAATTCGTACATTTTAGCACCAAAAAGGAATTTTATGCACCTAAAATGCATTCATTTATCTGAAAATCCTAAATGTGCTCCTAAAAAATAGAAAATGTATCTTTCTGGCTTAAAAATTAGACTTTATGCACCTGAAAAGTAAGTAGTATTACCTAGTTTACATCGCAGATTCCATATGATCTGTTTTGCATTTAAAAAGCCATTTTTAACCAAGATGAACTAAAACATCTATTTTAATGCAGATCCCAATTAGGATTTAAATTTTGTGTGATGACAATTTAGATATACTTTTGTTAATCTTCATTATTCTGTCTGGATTATTCTATCTAGACAGAATAATAAAGATTAACAAAAGTACATCCAAATTGTAATCATGCAAAATTTAAACCAAGATGAATAGAATTTCTCACCATTTCCGCATCTCATTTATGTGCCATAAAAAAACGTGTAACACAAAAATCCTATCTCACCACATAAAAAAATCGTATTTGCATACTTTTCACTCTGTACAGTAAAATAATTAAACGTATGTTTAATTTGTTCGCCTTCAGGAACAGGTGACTCGCAGGGTGTCGGTAACCCCAAAGCACCATCTTGAAAAATAAAAATAAAAACATTTTTAAACATTTAAACATTTTTTTTTTTACATTTATTAAAACCCTACCGACAGTTTGATTACTGCTATGAGACTGAGGTTCTTTTGGCTCCACGTTCATCAACGGCTCTGGTTCTAACGTCGCTTGCCTCCGTCCAATTTTTTTCTTTCGTTCACCGCTACACTGAAAACACACCCATTTGCCCAACGGTTTTATACCGATTTTTGGTGCGTGGCATCCCATGTGATAACCTTTATCACAAGCATCGCAAAACAGCATTGAATCCTGAATATTTCAATAAAAAAAATAAAAAAAATTAATATTTACAAAAAACATTTAAATAAACTTTAAATTATTTACTCCATCTCCCGAATCCGCACAAACATAACATGTTTTACAATCCATACACTGCCATGGACTCATTCTGGATCGGCTGGCTAAATCTGCTGAATAATCCATACAGGATGGGTGTGCTGCAATTAAAAAAAAAAAAAATTAATGACGAATTCATCAAAATGCATCAATCGTCATTTTCCTTCATATTTTCATTCAAAATTCCACCAAATCGTTATCAAAATCAAACCTAATAATGATTTAACGGTCCAAAATAACGTCAAAACGTCGAAATATTCGTTATAAACATCACAAACATTAAATCGTGCAATTAAAAACAAAAAAATCTGATCGCTGCAGTTCAGTTAATGCTTTCAAGTGGCGCCACCGCGCGACATAATTCAAAACCACCCGCATCTAAAAATTACCTTTAGCGTTACAATCTTTACAAAAAAGGAGGTCTTCTGATTTTCCTTGATAATTACAAGCAGCTGTAAGAAGACAATAATCACATTTTGGTTCCGGTTCTTCAAAAGAAGCATCGTAATTCTCCACAAAATCAGGTCCATGTGTTTTCTTAAACCGCTTAATAAAAAATAAAAATAAAAATTAGCGCCACCCAGTGTCAATTTTTTAAAACAAAAATATCCCTTACCTTTCTTTTATTCGATGGCCGTCCTTTTTTTCGAATTTCTCCCCGAATTTCTCTCATTTTCTCCACAGTCAAATAATTAGTACCAGTTTTAGCCGTCTCAATCGGTGCTTGACCCTGCGAGTTGGTCGTTTTAATAAGCGCCGTAACGGCCGCTGCGGTCGGAGCGGCCGGAGCAGACGATGCGCCGGCGACCTCGGCGCGGCTCGCGAGCGAGGCCGCAACCGGGACCGGGATCGTGATAGTATTTTTAGGTGCGCAATTACTAGTCGAGTTCTGAGTTTGAGTCCCCGTTTGAGTACTACTCGTATTACTAATACTAGTAACGTTATTCACAGTTACGAGTGGTTTATCTTCTTTTTTGACCGGTTCATCGCCTTTAACGAGACAGAAGTGGCCCGTGCTAAGTTTCCGCAGCTGATTAGCCACAACTTCACGTTCCAACGCCACTTGCAACTTGTTTTTCACCAACTTGCTGTTGGGATTGCACGAAACGAGATGTTTCTCAATGTCCTTCATGCTGGCGCCGACGCCCGGTCCCGACGATACTCTCTTCACGGCTTCGATGAGCGAGCGAGTGACGTCATTCGAGTTTAAAATCTGCCCGCTTAAAGTATTTTTCTTTCCCCATTTGGCAGCATTGCGGTAACTTGTATTTCCCTTATAGTCGACCTTGATTATGATTTCGGCATCGACTAAACGTTCGATTTCCGCTTGGGTTTGTTGCTGGCTGCAGCCGTATTTTCTCTCTACCATGTGACAAATCCGCTCCAAATCCGGTCGCGCTTTGCGATTACGTAACTGGTCGATCGTGTCCAGGATCTGATCTTTATATTTCATTTCGGCCATTTTCCAAGGGGGAAGATAGGATATCTGCGGGAGGAAAAAAAAGTGTGGTTGAAATGAAGGTATCATAGTTAGTTTTGAAGAATAAAGCGCCCTGCTTAAAGCGCGAACGAGCAGTGCGCCCGATTGGATCGGTTGTCAAAAATCAACAACGAACCTTGTCGCGCGATGTGCGGCTGCTCGTACTGCGCATGTGTAATTCATTGTCAAAGTCTAACTACTTTATGCGTTTGTCAGAGATTCGCGACCATTTTTAGATGCGTTTTAGACTTACGAATTTGGACTTTTTTTTTCTTTTTTTTTTTTTCATAGAGAAATTTTGTAAATAAAATATTTTATATCTCTTTTTCGTATTTTTTTTTTTTTAATTTTTTTTTATAGATATGTTTAATTTTTTTTTTTTTTGTAATAATAATGTAAATAAATGAAAATTATTTCGTGAATAAACTTAATTAATAAAAATTGAGATTTGCGACCATTTTTAGATGCGTTTTAGTACTTTTTTTTTTTATAGAGAAATTTTGCAAATAAATATTTTAAATTTCTATTTTGTGCGCGACCGGTCAAATTTTTTATTTTATTTTTTCTAGATACGTTGATTTTTTTATTACTTTTTTTTAAATAAATTTAAATAAATGGAAATTATTTCGTGAATAAACTTAATTATTAAAAATTACAACCGGTTCAAATTAAAATTAATATTTATACACAATAATTTCTATACAATACGTAAAAATTGGCAAATTGCATATATTAGCTTCTTTGCATCTCATATTAAAAGAAAAAAAAAACATTTAATAAACATTTCGATCACTAATTAAATCGATGTTATAAATTTTCCGATACCGCGCAAAAGAACCGAAAACGCGCACAATGGCAAAAGAAGTCGAAGGGTAGTGGATAAAGAACGGGCACACGGGAGGCTGCGGTCGAGCGGCACACCGTGGCGTGCTATTGGCGGCTCTTCCCATTCACTCCCTCTGTTTTATCTACCCCACTTGTCGCTCAAGGTGGGCGCCGGCAATAAGCGCAAAGCGGGAAGATGGAGCGACGCGTGCCTCGCATCGGTTCAACAACAATTTCGATGCGCATCGGATGCTTTTTAGCCAAAATTCAAACAAACTTAGACTAGATTCAATAAAGAGTAAACGGTTTCTATCCGGTTGCTCATTTCGGGGGATATTTTCTGTCTTTTTTATTCTTTTACTCCCGCGGAATGGCGCAGCATATCCGTAATGGCGGCGCGCGTGCTTAGTATGTGCAAAGGAAATGAATCGACTAGAAAAGCAAATCACCTTACCTCTGAAAACGTGCAGTTGCGGTGGTCGGTTGAGCGCTGTGGACGCGTCAGCTCCTCGCACGGAGTTTCGACGGGGTTTGTTGGTATCTCGAGTGCAGCGACACCGGGTGGGCGCTACGGAAACTAGAGGCGCGACTATGTCCACAATGAGAGTAAAAATTCCGTTTTTGCTTCTCATGCTCGATTTATTTGTGAATAAAATTCGATAAAAAATAATTCGATCGGCTAAGAACGTTACTAATTTGGATTTAAAAATAAACAATTTGATTTATAACAATAGAAATTAACACGTGGCTGTAACTCAACCGGAAGCGCAAAGCTAAACAAAAATTAAATAGATACCCAAACCCCGAGCCGAACCCAGTTGGACTCTTTCTTACATTATGTTGGATTTATTTATTTTGTTGGATTTAAATCATGAATTTATTCATGTAAATTAAAATATCACCCAGTTCCAATACACACGTTTAAAATATTTAATAATTTCCATCTAAATTTTTACTGCATCCACCATTTCCTACTCGCTGGTTACCACGAGAGTAGATAACTAGTAGGAACAAGATTTAGTAGAGATTTGCATTGTGGGAAAAATGAAAACCAGGCGAAATATCGATAAATAAAAACAAAATAAAGAAATTAAAAAAAATGAAAATTTCGATGTTTTCAAAACGATTATCTGCCATAACTGTTTTCTACAAACGTGTTGACGTTGAGTTTGAACTAAAATGGCGTTTTTATTTCCTGTTAAAGTCAGGTTTGTTGCACCTGTGATTTCTTCCGCGCTTTTTTTTCTTTTTTTTTTTTTTTTAAACTAANCTATAAAGGGCTTGTGTTGTAAACGACATTGCCTCGGGTCACACAC
>JH431929.1:4008-42223 GCA_000239455.1 Strigamia maritima | reverse complement strand
TGTTTCAAATTATCAAAAAATTAAAAAAAAAAATTTTTTTTAATAAAAGTTTGACTTTTTTTGTGTGTTATGCGCCGTCTATGGATCGATCTTGGGCGTTGATCACTGCGCCAATCAGGAAGCAGGGTCAAATCATCTGTTGACAACGGACATTCAGTAATTCAGCATCCATCTTTAAATTTTTAATTTGAAATTATAAAAAAAACTAAAAACGCGTATTTAAGTCTTAAGATCTTAAGAATGATTGTCCAATTAATTTTTCTGAATTCTTTTCTCTTAAAAACATATTTATTTTTTATTATTATATATTAAAAAACAAAAAGAAACAAATATATAACATTTGACGTATATTATTAATCCGATTAATAAAAATTAATTTTTTTTTTTTAAAAGAATAAAAACTTAAAAAACTCATTTTTTGTACCGTACGATTTTATTCCAAAACATTTTTTTTTTGTTTGAATAATTATAGCTTATTTAATTCATTCAAATCTATAATAACAATAATTACACATTAAAAAACTAAACTTTCCACGTATTTTTCAATGAAAGTGCAATAACGACTAGTCGACTATCTTTGTTCTACTCCTAGAACTTGTTTTTATTTGATCCCGGATCTTCTACTACAACCTGCATAATGCCGTTGTAGTAAAAACTTCGAACCGTTCTTCAATATTATGAATTATTAAATATATCTTTATTTCGTATGTGACATGGAAAAAGAAAAGGTAAAAATAAAACTCATGCAATGCGATTATCCTTTTCCAGGTCATTTTTTCAAAGGTTTTAAAAGGTTTTTTCACTTGTAAAACTACTTTTTTATATTTTTTTTATTAAAAATTAAAATAAATAATGAAAAAAATTAATTCAACTTTATCAGCCGTTACACACAGGTCAAGCAATTAATTTAATAACTCCAATTCAGATTGAAAATGACTATCATTTCCGGAATGTGCGCAGCCCGCTCGTAGAAACTTTTTTTTCTTTCTTCTTTTCTCGGTTCTATTCACATGATCCACACGTCCGAAACGAACTCTGATAGAAATCGATAAGCAGATATGACGTCATCCATCACACGGCGTTATTTCTTGGCTAAACTAGGTCAAGACTTACAATTGGCCAGATGTATGTACAACAGAGAGCAATATAAACTGAAAATAATCCATAAATAGAAAGTATTTGTTATTTTTATAATAGAAGAATAATATAAAATAAAGAAAACAATCGATGTGGTTATCATATTGTCAAGCGCATAAAAAAAACGGCTTTTTTCTTGTTGCTATGACAACTAGATGATGATTATCCCGTAGCATCGCAGATTGTGGCGCCATCTAAAGGTGGAAAATTACAGTAGACCAGTACGGGAATGGCCTATGAATTGTACTGATTGTGGTATCTTATTTTAATCCTCTAGTCGAGCTGAGTCGAAAAATCATTGCTCTATAGCCCAAAAATGTGCATGCCATTGTTAACAAACGAAAACGCTTGTAAAATATTTTAAAAAATTATTTACATTTAGGTTTTTGTATTGTTGCGCACATTTTTTAGCTACGAAACAATGATTTTTCGACTCAGCTCATTAAAATAAGATACCCCATTATATACTTTCAGTACAATGCAAAAAAGTTCACTTGGATAGAATTTAGTAGGTCCCTTTTCGTATATATTGCTGTAATCTAATATTTGTTGTTTCCAATATTATATCAACACACAAGCATTGTATTGATGTAATTAAACAAGTTAGTGTTGTTATAATAAGCATTATTAATTATAAAGCAAAATTATGTATCTATAGTAACCCACAACAATATATAGTTTGTCATGCATAGAAACGGATGTATTTATCATTTGTGATAATCCAAAATCGAAAACAACTTATTATTTTGATACATAGATGGCGCTGACTGCTTGTCGGTGTCAAGTTCAAATTCCGGTTAGTTATTATTCTCACTTTTGGGTTTAATGATTAATTATCATAGTTTATCGAGTAAATAATTCATATAAGGAAAGGTATTTATTGAGTTATGATAAATAATAATAATATTCTTGATTATTATTTATGCATTGGATGGAAAAATCACTTGCAAAAGTGATTACTATTTAGGAAAAGTGTTGTAAGAAATTCCCTACAACACTTACTCCTTTCTTGTGTAGCTTGGAGATTAGTCGTACCTTCGACCTATTTCCTGGTTTGTATAGGTGACCCTTGATACTGGTCAAGCAGAGTTCACTTGAACTCTGGCAGGAAGTTGCGCCGATTGGCCCAACTTCGTGTATATCATTGTTAATCCTGTAGTGCCCATCTCTAATGGTCATACTGATGTTCAATTGGACACAGTCTGACCTCCAAGGGAGCGACCACTATAAAAGAGCTCACAGAGCTCTATTTGGTTCCAGACCCAAATTATCCTTTAAGATATATTAATGTTATGTTCAAAGTTACCTAGTTGATGTGGTTTCAGAACGCCTTTTTAAGACTCTCGAACCGGCAGGTGCAACAACCGTAAAGACCGTAGTGAGCCATAGCATTTATGTTATGAAGGCCTATGTACCGCGAATACAAACCTAGTGATGACATGATGTTGTGACACATTGGAGAGTGGTAGTTGTTAAGTTCTGGACATGCCAGTTATCGTGACCACTCTATTTTATGTCGGATAATTATCTGTTAATGTGTTAGTCGCGACGCGGAGTGCCAGACTATACGGATGAAGGCCTAGTGGGCCGCTTGACCCACACAACACCCCACTCACCTCTTGTTTACGGTATTTATGTTATTGTATTGTCTTGTTAGTCGGCGCTCTGGTCATGTGGCCTGAGCCCCCTCAGTCATCAGTCTGGGACACATTGTCACTCGGCAATGTCGGCCCAAACCTTGTGATGAATACAGCAAAAGTCAACCGTTAGTCGGATTGATCTTCCGTCCATACCGTGCTAGAACCACCTTAGGAAACCAGGAATGACAGCTAATGATCCATATTCAGACACCTTCCAGATCTACCCGCGTATATTCATATTATGATATCTCTGTTCGATAGTATACCATTCCTGGCTTCATATTTATATTATTATTAATCAGTCAGTGCTCTGTTAATAATGTAATATTGTTATGTTTTGATAAGTTATGTTGTATATTTCCCTGTGAGTTTCCGTATATTTCCACACCCCGAGTTATCACCCGATCTCGCGTAGTTGTTAGTGATTTAGTCGGTATTTCGAGGTTATTATCACGTGGTAATTTTTCCCGAATATCGGATCGTCACACATTTCATATATAAACATATTTAGAATCTCCAAATCTTAACAGGTTATGGGCCCAGATGCACTGCTGCAACTAAATTAAAAGATATGTAGATGTCATTAGTTTTAAATTGTAAAAATTTACATAACTGTTAAGAATTTTTTTTAGAACAGTCATCATAACGGTTAATCTGACTAAAGACAATGACATCTGATTCAGTATTTGTGGGAGTTGAGAAGTTAAATGGCCGAAATTATGCATCATGGGCATTTAGAGTCAAAGTTTTACTAGAAGTCAAAGGATTTTGGAAAGTAGTGTTTCAAGATCCAGTAGTAAAGGCTGAAGCAGAAACTGAAGCAGAAACTGAAGCAGCATTTGCAGCAAGGAAGGTCATATGGGATAAAGCAAATCTGGACTCGTTGAATGCAATTTTGACTACTATTGATCCAAGCCAGTTAAAGCACGTATTGAATGCAACAACAGCTAGACAAGCATGGAATCGGTTGAAAGAACAGAACCATGGAATAGCTTCTGAATTGAGAGTTCAATTAAAAGCAGAATTAACAGCAATTCGAATGTTAAAAGATGAAAATGTCAGCACATATTTGGGAAGAGTTGATGCATTGGCTCAGGAACTACAAGCTATTGGTACTGAGATTCCCGAAGATGAGTTATGCTCTTATGCACTACGAAGACTGCCTCAAGCATATGGAGATTCTGTCAGAAGTTGTGATGTCATCGGAATGGACACCATTACTATGCAAGCAAATAAGCGGGCATTATTAGCAGAAGAGCGACGTAAAAATGAAGATAATAAAATTGAAGGTGCAAATTGGGCAGCTCTAACTACATCACAAATTAGAGGTCATTGACAAGGAAGAGGACCAGGAAGGACTCGACCATTCCAGGCACAGTGCTGGAATTGCGGAAGAATTGGTCATCGTGCATTTGAATGCACAAAGGAGTCAACCAGCGGTACAATGCAAAGAGGAACCAATCCTAATAGTTTTTTTCGAAGAAGATCTTCATCAAGAAACAGCAGAAGAGGTTTCCGACAAAGAGCACAGTTTATAGACGGTTCTTCGCCTAGCCAAGCAAAGGAAAAAGAATATGTACTGAGTACCCAGCATACAGGAATATCAGAAACACATCAAGGAACATATGCTGCACGTGCAGCCCATCAAACTCAATTTGATAATGCAGTATAGTTTTTGGATTCCGGTGCTACTACACACATGTCCGGGTTTAAAGAAATATTCTCTGAATTGCAGCTACATTCCCCAAGAGATGTAGTTATGGCTGATGGACATATGACCCAATCACATGGTATTGGGACAATCAGGTTGAAGATTAAGATAGACAATATAACTAAAGTTTTGTGTATGCAGGATGTACTGTATGTTCCGGGACTCAAAGGAAATTTGTTGTCCGTCGGAAAATTAATGGATAGGAAATTATTTGTAAATTTTTATGATAATGTTTGTGAAGTGTATGATCAAAATGGACTGTTGATATTTAATGCACACAAACAAAATGGACTGTTTTACTTGAGAGCATATGAAACACCTAAGCAAACTCAAGAGCAGAATTATGCAATGCAAGAAGTGCCAGACCCAGTCAGAGTTAAAAAATAACAGTGTGATGCTTTGGCACCGAAGATTTGGCCGTATGAATTTTGAGTTTCTGAAGATGTTAGGTAAAAATAATATGGTTAAGGTTAGGGTGCTGAAGAATGAGCATAATATGGTTTGCAAGTATTGTGCTGAAAATAAATTAGTACGCAGCCCATTTAAATCAGAAGTGAAACCATATGCTACTGCTCCATTCCAGAAGATTCATGTAGATGTATGTGGTCCTCTACCAACTACATCATTGGCAGGATCACGTCATATTCTACTAATGATTGATGATTATTCAAGAAAATTCTTTCCTTATCTTTGAGATTCAAAGATGATGTGATGGATATTTTCATTGACTTTGTTAAATTGTATGAAAACCAATGCAATACAAAATTGAGAATTGCTCGCTCAGACAATAGAGGCGAATTTACATCTTTAAGATTTGAGAAGTATTTATCAAATAAAGGAATAAGACACGAGACAACTGTGCCATATACACCCCAACATAATGACATTGCAGAACGTGCAAATAGGACCTTATTGACTAGAGCTCGAGTTATGATTCAAGATGCTGCCCTTCCAACTGAATACTGGGCCGAAGCAGTTCAAACAGCAGCATATTTAATCAATCAATCTCCAACAAGATGCTTATCTCATCGCAACATGATTAGCATTACGCCGGAGGAAGCATTTACTGGACAAAAGCCAGATGGAAAAAGGATTTACTGGACAAAAGCCAGATGGAAAAAAGGATTTACTGGACAAAAGCCAGATGTTACGCATCTTCGGATTTTTGGTTCAATTGCTTACGCATGGCAGCCAAAACGCACAAGAACGAAATTGCAACCTAAAGCAAAGCCAATGATATTTATCGGATATTCTACGACACAGTCCGGATGGCAATTATATAATCCAACAGCAAAGAAAATCCAAGTTTCACGAGATGTCATGCCATTGTTAAGCTACACTAATTAAACGTACATTAATTGAAGATGTATCGGATAATATCGCATATCTTGAAATTGATGTAACTAAGCCACCTAATAAACATAGTTTACTGGTTGCTGGTTTACCAGTTCGACGATATCCCCAGCAGGATCGACGACGGCCACAACCATATGTAGCTCAAGGTTGGAGAATACACAGGATTCAAAAATTGGATAATATTCCAAATGCTCAGATAGCAGAGTTGGATCGCCCTGAAGAAGTTCAACAGTCCGGCAGAGATAAAGAATTATCGCGAACTTTTAATGAGGCAATGCAATCTGAAGAAGCAGATAAGTGGAGGAAAGCTATGGATGCTGAATTCAAGTCTCATCAAGATAAACACATCTGGGATCTTGTTCCCAAACCATCTGAAGTACGCATAATTGGATCGAGATGGATATTCAGAAAAAAGTTGCGAGCAGATGGAACAATTGATGTATTTAAAGCAAGGCTGATTGCCCAGGGTGTTAACCAAGTTCCGGGTCTTGACTACGAAGAGGCTTATGCCCCAGTAGCCAAATTAACTACAATAAGAATCTTGTTGGCTATAGCGACGACTTATGACTATGAAACCCGACATTATGACTTCAAAACTGCATATTTGAATGCAAAGTTGGCTGAAACTGTCTATATCAAACAACCTAAAGGTTTTGAAGATTAAGAGCTTAAGAACCATGTGTGCCTGTTACGTAATGCCCTATATGGCTTACTACAGGCCAGCAGAACATGGTTCGATACGTTAAAAGAAGTATTATTGAGTAACAAATTTGAGATATCCGTCATTGACACTTGCATATACATATATAGACAGCATGTTTACATAACAGACACTTTAATCCGTTTTGGCATGCAGGATTGCAAGCCAGTAACCGCACCGCTTGATACCTCAGCAAAGTTGGAGGATCCCAAGTATCCAAAGGGCGAAAAATTGACTATTCAACCATACAGAGAGATCATCGGTTGTCTGATGTATTTGGCCCAGGCTACTCGACCGGATATAGCATACCCGGTGGCGTACCTATCCCAATGGTTAAATGAACCATATATGTGCCACTGGATTGCAGTTAAGAGAGTTCTTAGATACCTTCAAGGAACCAGACTGGTCAAGCTTAATTATTCACGAGGTGATATCGTTTTGAAAGCATTTGCGGATGCATCCTGGAATGCCAGATCACAAGATGGCAAGCCTTATGCCGGTTATGTTTGTTGTTTTGAGACTTCAGCTGTGTTTTGAAGGGCTAAGAAGCAAAGCTTAATTGTCCTAAGCACATGCAAATCAGAATTCCTGGCCCTAGTTGAAGTTGTGAAAGAAGTGAGATGGATCAAGTCACTAATGGTCGAGATGATGTTTTCCAGAGTGGTCCGTAATCCCATTACAGTTTTCTCAGACAATCAAACTGCAATAGCATTGACCAAAAATGCAGATGGTCATGGTAGAACTAAGCATTTTGAAAGAAAAATTCTGTTTATCCGAAAGGATGTTGAGAACAAAAGAATAGCAGTGACATACTTACCGACTGAGTTAATGGTGGCCGACATTTTGACCAAAGCAGCTAAGATACTAAAACTTTTGTTATCCAAAATTGGGATAAGTTGGGATAAGTTTATGAATGATAATATTAATAGTGTGGGCGAGTGTTGTTATAATAAGTTTGAAATCCACTATTAATTATAAAGCAAAATTATGTATCTATAGTAACCCACAACAATAGTAATAAATTACACATTCTATAGTTTATCATGCATTGAAACGGATGTATTTATTTCATATAATAAACATATTTAGAATCTCCAAATCTTAACAGTTAGTAAAAGAATTGGTTATTAAATTTACTCTGAATTCTTTTAATAATTTTTTTCCCTTGGCTAAAGTTTTATGACACTCTCTTGAGGGTGATTGTTTACTTTTAGATGTTGCAGTTAACCAACTAAGACAATTTTTTTTATATAAAATCAGATTTTTTATTGGTACATTGGATCAAGCATGTTTTAAAACTGTTGATTGATTTATATGAGATTTTTTTGGTGAAGTTGTGAAATGAGCAGCCGACAATATGAAAAAGTGGGAGATAAAATCTAGACCAAATCGAGAATGTGCTCGATTTTTACCAACTGTAACGTCAAAAACAGCTACATGCCAGTAGTGGCATATCTCTCACCAAGCTGTTTGGGATACAAAATGATATTTTTTAAATATGTTCTGGAAACTTTAAAAAAATGAATAAAAATCATTTTAAGAGATGGCCCACATTATTCAGTCATAACATTTTTGATGTTGTAAATCCATAAATGAGAAAAATACAATAAATAAACAATCACACATTGTCTGGAAATTGTTTTTTCCTTAGCCAAACTTTTGAAGTTTTGAAGTAGTTAGTTTCAAAACTGGAGCATTTTGGCGCTCCAAAAACCTTATAAGGACACCAGAATCGCAAATACATAAGAACCGTTGTAAACCCCAAGTGTTTTAGACCAATTAGATCATGCTCTACAATTTTATCAATAACCATTCAAAAGTTACAACATGAATGACCTTGAAAACAACCTTAAAGAACAAATTTGAGTCAGAATTGGATTGTCCATATCCAGCTTTCTATGTACTCCCATTAGCAGATTGGACATATCTTGAGTCAATATAAAGTTATTTTTCTGTTTCTTCGAAATGTACAGGTTGTTTACTTTAATAATTAAATAAAAATATTATTTTTTAAAAAACATATCTTCTATTAAAACAAATGCTCTGAAAAATATAAAATAATTTTTTTTCCCCAAAATGCTCTGAAAAGGAGAAAATAATTTTTTTCTTCCAAATTGCTCTGAAAGGGAGTATGTGGCATTGCAAGACTTTGATTAAAAAATGCCACATACCTTTTTTCCCCAAAATATTTAAAAAAATTTTGAAAAAAATTATTTTCTCACTTTCAAAGCATTTTAGGAAAAAATTACTTGGGAAAAGGGCTTTCTTTCTATGTAAATAACATAGCATGAAGTGAAACTTTATTTTTTGAAGTGGAATTTTGGCAAAAACACAATTTAGACGCCATTTGCAATTTCTATAATTTTGCATTCACACACACACCCACACACACACATTCATCAGCCAATCAGATGGCTGGGATACTGCTTCACACATTTATTAGCCAATCAGATTCGGCTTAGAGGAGACATATATATCAATGGATGGCGTTAGTCATCAGCCAAGTAAACTTGGCTACTTGACTATTATACTGGCATGAGCTAGGGTAGGCTGTGTTTTGCGAGATCTCGGCTACTAATGAACGGATTTGGGAACCGTGAAGTGCCACGAGTGCTCATGGATGTGTAGGGTGGCCACTACCACTTTGTTTTCTTAATTTCTTTTTGGTTACTTAGGAAATTAATTTAATATCTCGTGTTGCTACAATGGAGTCATTGTGAGACAATATAAAATTTGTCCCTTGTTTGTTGCAAACACTGTTATATTTTAGTGGTTATTGTTGTAATAACTGCCAGTAAGTGCAACAGATGTCTTTAGTGGTTGGCAACAATTGGGTTTGCAAATTAAATGTTAGGGGAAATTGAAAAAAGTTTTAGAGAAATTGATAAATTGCATTCCAAATTGTGCACTGTAAGAAAAGTAAGAATTAAAAGTGATTTAAATTGGATTCGTCATTTTATTCATTTTTTATCGTTTAATTTTCCGTGCAAGATAATTTTTAAAACGTTTCAATTTTTTTTAAGGAGATGGCAGTGTAAATTAATAAATGCATTTTAGTAGTCGGGTTCGAAAATTCATTTAAACGAGTGTAAACATGTTTACACTCGTTTAAATGTAAATTTGAACCTTGTTTACACGAATTATTTTGTGTAAATGCCGTTTAACTCGGTTGCACGGAAACGGCCCATTTTCATCGTGTAAATGCACGTTCAACGGAAATTCGCCTGCAAAGAGTTCTGTTTGCCGCCATCTTGATTCCTCGCTTCAATGTAAGTAGTAACAACACAGATTATAATTATAATCTGTGGTAACAATGTGCATGATTCTCAAAATTGTTACTATCCAATGTTACTTTTGTTGTAAAAGAAAAGCAGGCAAGAATGATGTGCTTGCTGAAAAACATCTGCTTCGTTAAGCTTGTTTGTTTATTACGGCAGCCATGTTTGTGTGAATTATGTGTAAATTCCAGTGTAATTTTCAGTGTAAAATCCAGTGTAAATGCATATGCAACATTTTAACTCGAAAAGTCAGTCGTGCAACTTGACATTTGCACTATCAGTTGCACTGGTCGTTCAGTGCAAGATCATTTTCGAACCCGCCTACTATTTCATCTGCAATTTTTGTATACACACATACACTTAGTGGCACATCAGTAAAACCTGAAACCTGTAAGTTTAATACTACATTAAAAATCGATCATTTCATACATTAATTTTCCCACAACTTATTTTTTTGAAAAACAAAAAAACTTCATCTGGCAACATGCAATCTGATCAAACGTGTTTTTGAGTATTTTTGTTCATTGGTGGAATTTCAGAAACGCAATCCCAGATTTCAGGTTCAACAACGCAGCTCGGAATTTTCTCTTTACATCGATTTGTGTACTTTTACACATGTTTTGGTTGGGATTTAACACCGGCGACTCCCTACAACAAAAAACAAAAAGCGAACGGATCGTCACAAAAGCAGCGCAACTGCCAAGGCCGCCAAGTAAACCGGCCGCCAAGTAAACCGGCCGTCCGGTCAAAGCGGGCAGATCGACAACGCAATGGCCAAGTAAAAACAGATCCCGGCAAAAACCACACACTTCACTTTACTTGGCCCTTTCCGAAATCAAACACCGACACCAGGCATTCGACAAACGCAAGCCCAAGCCCACCCAGACGCACAATGACAACAGAAACGCACCAAAACCAAACCGAAACCTGCAAAAACATTAGCCGCAACCAACACGAAAACACAACCACTGACCCAAATCACACACAGCGACCGCACAAAAAGCCAACCACAGCTTGCCAAACACGCCATTACTCCTCAAACCTCATAAATCCACCACACCCACCAACCCCAACCACACGCGACACGTACCACACTAACATCAAGAAACACCCCAAAGATGAAAACAAAAATCCAACCCCCAGCCTATGTACACTATCACACATCCCACCCACCAAAAACAAAACAGAAGCAAAGACCATTACACACATATCACAAACCAATACCAACTGCAGCCAACTGCAAAAAGCAAAAACCCACACCACCAAACACAACCCCAACAGCAAAACCTAATGCACAAGTCACAACCTAACTACCAACAGCCACACAAATATCAACGACAAGTTGAAAGAAACAATTAACACAGAAAACGCAAGTGTATCCAACAGGCAGAAAAGAGTCACGTAAAGTGAAGTGTGTGGTTTTTGCCGGGATCTGTTTTTACTTGGCCATTGCGTTGTCGATCTGCCCGCTTTGGCGGCCGGTTTACTTGGCGGTCTCGGCAGTTGCGCTGCTTTTGTGATGATATATATATATATATCAAAAATCTTTAACCAACATGACCCCAATGCAACAATAACTAAACTCTAAAGTGAACTTTTTTGCATTGTACTGAAAGTATATATTGTGGTATCTTATTTTAATTCATTAGTCGAGCTGAGTCGAAAAATCATTGTTTCGCAGCCATAAGATGTGTGCAACAATACAAAAACCCAAATGTTAAATTTTTTAAAAATATTTTACAAGCGTTTAACAATGGCACGCACACTTTTGGACTACAAAACAATAATTTTTCGACTTAACTCAACTAGAGGATTAAAATAAGATACCACACTATATACTTTCAGCACAATGCATAAGTCATTAGCCAATGGGAGTTTCATGCAGAAATTCTTAAATAGAGTTTAATCCTGCAATTTATAATATCACGATAATTTTTTTCTCTCAACCCATCTTTAATCTCCATTTCTTCCAATAAAAAATGACCGCAATCAGACATATTGCCAACATGTAAAACATTAAAATCATAAAAGAGTCACGATCACTGGCATAAATAGTTGACACAGACAAGTTAACTAATCCAGTCAACAAATTCGCCACTAGAAAAGCTAAAAGAAAGTTATAACTCAAAACATTGTTGATAATTGATGGTTTCAGTGTGACTTGTTTAGCTGCAATTAAATTTTAAAAAATAATATTTCATCACAAAATGTTAAATAAACATTCATACCATCTTCTCGACTCGAATGATATTTTAATAGAACAAGCACAACATCTATTGCCAACCATTGAACAACCAAGTACACGAAAAATGCACTCTGAAATAAATAAATAACTCAATTTTACATTATTTATATTACAGCACTGCAATAACGACCTATACTGGGAGCAGGCAAATCGATATAAATCAGAATAAGCCACATAAAAACTTACCATCCAAGATATATATGTCACGTTGACTACTCGGCGTGAGGAAGGACTAATGTAAAAATGTGACAAACATGCCGTTAAAGTGATGGCCAAAAACAAGCAAAATAATATCAATATGGTCCGTAGCCATTCTCGAAGTGTCACACTAAATAAAAATATCAAATCAATAAAACCGTGATTAAAGGCAACTTCTATGGCTAAACTTTTTAACCTCGTTGTAGCAAAAAAATTCTCCGTTATCCAACATTTCGTTACCGTATTCCCTCGGAAACAACGGCATGCCGGTAATTACGAGTCAGTTTTTGACAAGTAGACAACTAAACTCTATCCAACAATTCATGCACGAAACTGAAAAGTGAACTTTTTTGCATTGTACTGAAAGTACATATTGTGGTATCTTATTTTAATTCTCTAGTTGAGCTGAGTCTAAAAATCATTGTTTCGTAGCCAAAAAATGTGCGCAACAATACAAAAACCCAAATGTAAATAATTTTTTAAAATATTTTACAAGCGTTTTCGTTCGTTAACAATGGTACGCACATTTTTGGACTACAAAACAATGATTTTTCGACTCAACTCAACTAGAGGATTAAAATAAGGTACCACAATAAATACTTTCAGTACAATGCATAGGTCATTAACCAATGAGAGTTACGTGCACGAATTGTTAAATAGAGTATAGTGAATTAATAATCAAATGAACAAAATGCCGGATAATTCGAATTATCCGGCATCCTGGTCAGACTTGCCATTATCCAACATGCCATTCTTTCCGAGGGAATACGGTATAACAAAGTTTAAACAATATTACTAGTTCCACACGTACCCCATTCTGAAGACAATGTATCCCACTTGTATGCCAACTAAATACAAACAGGTAAACGACACGCACGAAGCGAGTCCCTCACGGTTGGCATCAAAAATGTTAATTCTAGTATCCTTTCCGTCAAATCCATTAAATATAATGTCTTCTAGTCCTAACTGCAGTAAAACTTGATAAAAAACACTCATTACAATGGCAATTATGCCACTATAAATGGGTGGAAATAAAAGAAAAACTAATGAACAACCAATCTAAAAAATAAATAAATAAATAAATAAATAAATCCAAAAAAAGCATAAAAATAAATTCATTTTGCGTGTTAAATTTAATTTTACTTTGGCAAAAGCCAATGAAAAAAAAAATTCCAATGCACGCCATATTCTGTCACATGTTCTTGATAGTTAAGCGTCTTAACAAAAATTATTCGCATGAAACCAATAAGAAAAAGAAGAACTGACGACACTAGGGATTTCATCAAAGCTTTTGTGTTCCTAAAAAAATAACACAATATCAATAAAAATGTCAGTTTTGTCAAATGTAAAAATTTTCCAACTTACCCTCTTGAAAATTGATACTTGGGCTTTGTTTCTGGCGCAACTAATCCATTAATTAGCATAAAAAAACCGATGCCTGTATCCATCAGACCATAACCATATTTTTCTGTCTTTGCAAATCGGCGTGGAAAAATAGAGAAATCAACTGCCAAAATGCATATGCATACACATATGCAAAGATGAGTGCGCACGTTGGCAACAGCCGTTATTACAGGATTATCCGGATCCATGATCCATACATCATCTAGTATGCTGGATGGCCATGGTTTGGAACCATTCATTTTTCCAGTAATGATTTTTAAAGCGACCATAAAGATTGTGAATAGAATCAAAGCGTAATAATATTTATAGCAATTATCAGCTCCAAAAGTGAAAATAAAAATTTGTAATATCATGACACAGATGAATTCTAAAAAGAACATGAATCTGAAAAATAAGACAATACAAATTGTTATCAGGTAAACTATTAATTTACATGTAAAATAAGTTTAAACAGCTTATTTTGCATGAAAAATGAATGAATATAGCTTATTTTACATGTAAAATGAATGAATATAGCTTATTTTACATGTAAAATGAATGAATATAACTTATTTTACATGTAAAATGAATGAATATAGCTTATTTTACATGTAAAATGAATGAATATAGCTTATTTTACATGTAAAATGAATGAATATAGCTTATTTTACATGTAAAATGAATGAATATAGCTTATTTTACATGTAAAATGAATGAATATAACTTATTTTACATGTAAAATGAATGAATATAGCTTATTTTACATGTAAAATGAATGAATATAGCTTATTTTACATGTAAAATGAATGAATATAGCTTATTTTACATGTAAAATGAATGAATATAGCTTATTTTACATGTAAAATGAATGAATATAGCTTATTTTACATGTAAAATGAATGAATATAGCTTATTTTACATGTAAAATGAGTAAAAAAAATGCTTATAGTTAATAGTTATGTTAATAGTTTAATTCAAATGCAAAATGAGTGATCGGATGGCTTATTTTACACGAAAAGAAGTAATCCTTTACATAAACCTTGACTAAACATTTATTTTTAACCAGCCAATGAATGAAGTTATTTCGCCAGTCAAAATAGGAAATCACAAGTGACAATCCCTATCTTACATGAAAATCGAATAAATTTCAGTGATCTAAAGAGCTATTTAGCATTTTCTCAAACTTAAAACATCACCACCACAATCAAAAATAAAAAAAACCAACTAAAACATGATATCTTGAATGCAGCAATAAATTCATATTAACTCATCCAAAACTCTCTATATCATCCAGATAATTGTAACTATTAGTAAATTTTCTGCTCACAAATATACGTAATAAAAAAAATTACATGTCTGATTTGTTGCACATAAAATCAAAAATGTATAAAAGTTGAAAGCAAACCGAAGCCAACGGATATGGCGAAACAGCAACAGCGAGTTCAATTGGATGTGTTCCTGTGTTATTGCTGACAAATGCTTCATGAAGACTTTTGTAACTTTCATTTTGTTGATAGATCATGTTGAAATCACTAAAATATTAAATTTAATGAAAAGTTTTCAAATAAACATTAAAAACAATTTTAAAAAAAGAATGCACCTTAAGAGTTGCACAGGACCGCTGTACCAATGAGTATTCCTTTCTCGGAGATAGTGTGTGTGTAGATTACAAGTTTGATTTTTTTACATTTATTTTTGTGCGTGTTCATCTTTTATAAAAAATAATAATAATAATAATAAAAAAAGACACCTGTTGATTAGAAATCAAATTATTACTATTTCCTTATTTCATTATGTTATAAGATCCCAACTGCCTAAACAATTTTGATTTGATGAGAATGAATAAAAATTTTAAAAAAAGCAAAAACATGAATTAAAACAGCAATATGCTCCAATATGTGCTCCATCTTAGTGAGAAAGATTCCCATTTCTTTTGTTTTTATTTTTTTTTAAAAAAAAAAATCCTCTTGGTCAAAATACCCCTCTTGGACCTTGGCAACCACATTTTTTTTACAATGACACACATGATGTATATAAGCATGTAGAGCATACAAAAGATTTTCTATGGCAGTTTTTCTTTATAATAAAATCTTACTAGTAGGCCTAATAAAAAAATCTCGTACGTGGTCCAAAGCAAAAGTACACTGACTATCAAAGAAAAAAATAAAATAATATTTTTATTTTCACACTCTAGGAGCAATTATTTACGGCATTCATATCTCACAAGATGTGCAGATGCACTGCTTTTTTACTTATGGTTTTACTATAGCCTCACAACACGAATATACAAGATAATTTCAACTGATTCAAAAATCAAATCTGATAGCAATCATCATTGTATAAGAACTAAGAAGAATTATAAAATGTGCAGTACATAAAGAATTGCAGACATACATATTTTTCAACTGATTCAAATCAGATAACAATCATATTAATAGATGGCGTTAGTCATCAGTCAAGTAAACTTGGCTAATCGACTGCTCTACTGGCACGAACTAGGATTAGGGATTGGGAAGAATGTTCTCAGCTTCTGCTGGGCCAATCCGAGAAGTGCCACGAGGATGCATGAATGTGTGAGAACGGATAAGCTACCTCAAATTCTTCATTTCTTATCACTTAACTGAGAAATGGATTTTAAATCTCGTATTGCTACAATGAAATCATTGAGACAATACAAAAAATGGCCCTTATTTGTTGAAAACACTGTTGCAGTTAAATGGGTTTTGTTGCATTAACGATACTGTATTCCCTTGGAAACAACAGCATGCTGGTAATTACGAGTCCGACCAGTTTTTGACAACTGGTTAATTAATAATCAAATGGATAAAATGCCGGAAAATTCGAATTATCCGGCACCCTGGGTCTGACTCACCATTATCCGGCATGCCATTCTTTCCGAGGAAATACGGTAGTATTAGCAACAGATGTCGCTGGCATCATCCTACCAACTGATAACAAACTGATAACAAACTGATAACAAAGAAGGCTTGAGAGCTAGAAGTAAGTAATCTAATAGGACGTTGGATGAAATATCGCTTTTCAAGTTATTTTTCAACAATTAGAAACAAGAAAGAAAACGGGTGCAGCATGCGGTAAAAGAGACATGTCTCAAATGTTCGGTAACGGTTAAGGTTACAGCTAGGATTAAGTTTCGGTTTCGGTTAGGATTAAGTTTCGGTTTCGGTTAGGAAAAGTATTAGGGTTTCGGTTTCGGTTATTGTTAGAGCTAGGGTTAGAGGATGGAGAAAGAGAAGAATTAGGGTTAGGGAAAGGAAAAGGTGTATACAAGTAAATACATATCCCATCCAAAACACACACTTTACTTTACTTGGCCTTTTCCACACTTTCCACCACAAACACGTCCCATCCCCAGCTACATCACTACCGGTAATACTAACATCCAACACACCAGTTGCTGCAAAAACAACACAACACCAAACCCCAACAACCCGCCTCAATGCGCCTGCATGGACCACACCTAGTACACCATAGCAGCATTACATCAACCAAACAAACATCGCAGAAAACAAACACCATGCACAACTACCACATTGACAAAACCAACACCAACCATCACCATGACCACACACCATGTAATCTGAAAAATAACAGGAAAGGGCCAAGTAAAATAAAGTGCATGTTTTGGATGGGATATGTATTTTCTTGGCCGGTGTGCGGCTGATCTGACCACTTTGATGACCGGTTTACTTGGTGATTTCTGCAGTTGCGCTCGTAATGATATACACACCATACAAATTGGAAAGCTACTTTTTTTTTATAAAAAAAGACGCTTCCTACATTTATATGAAACATACAGTAAATGTATCATTTCTATTTATTAGCCCATTTTTAATCTCCATTTCTTCCAGTAACAAATGACAGTAATCAGACATATTGCTAACAAGTAAAAAGTTAAAATCATAAAAGAATCACGATCACTGGCAAAAATAGTTGACACTGACAAATTAACTAAACCAGTCAGTACATTTGCTACTAAAAAAGCTAATAGAAAATTATAACTCATGGTATTGTTGATTATTGATGGTTTGGCAGTGTAATATTTAGCTACAATTTAAAAAAAAATATCTGTTAAAAGATTTCACTAAAATATAGACAAATACTTATATACCATCTTCTGGACCAGAATGATATTTTAATAGAACAACTACAATATCTATTATCATCCACTGAAGAAGCACGCCCAAGAAAAATGCAGTCTGAAAGAAATAAATCAATATTAATTAATTTATTTGCTTTGTTGACTGCACATTGGCCAAATCGAGAGATCAAATTGTTTACGGGAGATAAATAAAGTAAAGGCAGTAAAGCAATCGGTCTACTGTCGCCAATTAAAAGTGCTCAACTGCTCATGTATAATCACATGACCAGATATCTCTTGCAGCACTGTATTACTCCTAATACTTCCTTACTGTTACTGCCAGTGTGAACACAAGTGAGAACCCACCTTCAAATTGCAACTAAATATTTATTTCGGAAAAGTATTAACATAAACTTACCGTCCACGTTATGTATGTTACATTGACTACTCGTCGTGATGCAGGACCGATGTAAAAATGTGAAAAACATGCCGTCAAAGTAATAACCAAAAACGAGCACGTTAATATCAATATAGTCCGAAGCCAATATCGAAGTGTAACACTAAAAAAAAAAAACATTAAAAAAATGGTTTAAACAGACATGACTTTTATGCTGGGTTCCCACTTGACAGAAACAAAGCAGAAAAAAGTAGATTTCTGCCTAATTTTTAGATCAAGTTCCTAATCCCCTTAATTAGACAGAAAATAGTAGGCAGAAAAAGTTACCGTATTTTGTCGATTAAGGGCCGCACTCGAATTACGGCCGCGGCGGTTATTTGAAGTGTTTACGGTATAATTAAATTGTTTTGTCGTAAATTGTGTTGCATGTACGCAACTTTTCAAGTTGTAAAATGTGCGTTTAATCGATTTTAATTTATTTAATACGTGCAAACGTATTAAAAACGTATTAAAAGCGTTGGAACACATGTTTTACAACTTATTAAGTTGCGTACATGCAACACAATTTACGACAAAACGATTTTCCCTCGAATTACGGCCGCACCCCTCGGCCGGCCACAATTTGTAATAAAGGCCGCGGCCCTTAATCGACAAAATACGGTAATTCGATTTCTATTTTTTTCTGCTGCAGAATATTTTCTGCAGCGTTTTTGCTGATCATTTTTCTTTTTACTGATGTAATAAATTAGTAAAACTGTGCATAAACCAGCAGTGTTTACAAATCGCCTTCCTTGGCTGGCATCCATTTTTAAATTCTACTTTTCCGCACCCAGTAATTTGTTCCCGAAGTGCGAGACTATTAAAAGTCATAATTTTCAGTTTGATAACCAAATGCTATGATACATCATCACTTACCCTGTTCTGAATACAACATATCCCATTTGTATGCCGGTTAAATATAAACAAGTGAATGACACGCACGAAGCAAGTCCTTCACGGTTTGCATCAAAAAAGTTACTTCTTGTATCCTTTCCATCAAATCCATTTATTATGATGTCATCTAGCCCTAATTGCAGTAAGACTTGATAGTAAACACTCATGGCAATGGCAATTATGCCACTGTAAACGGGTCGGAAAAAAAGAAAAACAAATGAACAACCAATCTGAAAATTAAACCCAAAAGTATAAAAATCAATTCAGTTTGAATGATTAAATCAAGCTTACTTTAGCAAATGTCAATGAGAAGAAAAAGTTCCAATGCACACCATATTCTGTTACTTGTTCTTGATAGTCAAGCGTCTTAACAAAAATTATCCGCAGGAAACCAATAAGCAAAAGAGGAACAGACGAAACAATTGATTTCATCATAGCCTTTGTCTTCCTAAAAAAAATGCATTTTAGGCATGAAAATCAATGTTTGGTATAAAAACTAGATATATTAGTTGTACAAAAAAAAGTATATTAATTATCTTCAAATATGTAAATTCTCAAGTTTACCTTCTTGTAAATTGATATTTGGGTTTTGCTTCTGGTGCAACTATTCCATTTATTACCATAAAAACTCCAATGCCTATATCCATCAGACCGTAACCATATTTTTCTGTTTTTGCAAATCGGCGTGGAAAAATTGGAAAATCAACTGCTAATATGCATATGCTCACCAATAAGCAAAGATGAGCGCGTATGTTAGTAAGAAATGTAATTGCGCAATTATCAGGCGATACGATTCTTGAGTTTAATATGTTGGGAGGCCATTGTTTGGCGCCATTCATTGTGCCAATAGTGAGTTTTAAAGCGATTAGAAAAATTGTGAGTAAAATCAAAGCGTAACAATATTGATAGCAATAATCAGCTCCCAGGGTCAAAATAAATATTTGTAATATCACAACGCAGATAAATTCTACAGAAAACATGAATCTAGAAAAAAAATAAAAATTTATTAGAACAATGCTATCCAATCCTGATACAACCACTATTATAGTGAACTTTCTGCTCCCTTATGTTATCTGATATTGTAAATAATGTCAACTCTCCAAAAATAGAGTTTTAGTATAAATCCCTTATATGCAATCCCTTATATACATTTCCATGTACCCATGGAAATTTTATGGTACGGGACTGTACCGATCAGTCGCCTTTGCCAACTCTTGCAAACATTTGCTCGTTTCACCACATTGTCAGTATCACCACATAATGTAACGACTAATCTCGCACGTGCAGCATGCGAGATTAGTTTAACACCTGCAGCAGGCTAACCTTAAGCAGTCTCAATATGTACTCAAATACCAAACCTCGTTACGATAACACTACCAAACCACATGTTAAAATGGTTGAGCCATTGCAATGAGGTTTAGGCCTTGTATTTAGGGATTGCAATCTCGAACCATATTTGAAATCTCAAGATTTCGAGATTCCAAAATCAAATTCTCGAGATTCGAATCGAGATATGAAAAAAAAAATGAAAAAAAAAAGTTGACAAAATAATGGAAAAAAATTGCAAAAAAAAAAGCATTGTTCTGACCAAAAAGTGTAGATTTTAGACCAAAAAATGCAGTTTTTAGACTAAAAAGTGCAGTTTTTAGACTAAAAAGTGCAGTTTTTAGACTAAAAAGTGCAGTTTTTAGACTAAAAAGTGCAGTTTTTAGACTAAAAAGTGCAGTTTTTAGATCAAAAAGTGCATTAAACAAAAAATGCGCCAGATAACTGATTAACATCAGTACTGGTAATGACTCTGTGGTTCCAGTACACTGTATATTTTGTAAGGAATCTGAATCCAGTTCCAAGCTAGCACTAAAGTAAGTCAAACTGTTTTTTCCTATGAATTCATGCGTATGAGGAATGTTTCAAATAGCAATCAGCACAGACAATGTGATAACACGGTACTGTGGAAAATTGGTAGATTATTTGATCAGTAGTTTGTATTACAAACTTTGTAATACAAACTACTCTTTCTACTGATCAAAATTTTGAGAAAATGGAAAGTGTAACTTTCACTTTGCATTTTCTCAAAATTTCCCTACTTGTATGTCATTTCATTGTTTGGAGAACATTCAAACATTCAAAATAATTACATTTCTGATTTGTTGCATCTGCAGTCAAATAAGTATAAAATTTGAAAGCAAAGACAAGCCATTGGATGAACAGCAACTGCGACAGAGAGTTCAATTGGACTTGTTCCAGTGTTATTGCTAACAAATGCTTCATGAAGACTTTTGTAACTTTTATTCTGGTAATTAGCCATGTTGAAAACACTACAAAAAAAAAAATAGTAGTAAAACCAAAATTTTTAAATTAAAAAAGTGGTACCTAGGTGTGGTACAGTGATCAGAGTTGCTGTAACAATGAGCATTTCGTTCCCCGAGATTGCTTATAGACTGCATTTTTGATATTTTTTAAATTTATGTACAAAAACACCTGTGGAATAGAAATCAAATTATTATATCTTCAATATCGACAATGTAAAACGTAATTTAAGCCCGTACAATATCCTAAATTGACAGATTTACGATAACAGTTTCTATGTTCCAACTTTCATTTACATTCCTATCCATCTATAATCCGCACAAACCCGAATTAATCATTCTTCTAAAGAACCAAAACAGATCAAATTCGGCCATTTGTAATATTCTGCCACCTCGTTGCAAAACACAACACTAATATCTACGTCTACCCGCAGTTTGACTCTTTATCAAATTTATTTATATCTTTTTTAAATAAAATTTATTTAAAGAAAGTATCAAACTTATTTTTTCTTTTTATAAAAACAATTTTATTTTTTGCATTAAAAATAAAATTACTGTTTACATTTTTTACAAATGTGTTATTACGTAATCTGAAAAAAAAATCCAAACATGACGTATAAGCGAGCGTATAAGTTCCTTTTAGCTGTCGCCGGTTTGCATGTGCAGAGGCAGATCAAGCGGGTTGGATCAAGGTTGGATGAGAGAAGAAAATAAGTGTGATCGAGTTGGAAAATGGTAGGAAAACAAGAAACTAATTTAATATTATATTTTAAACCGAAACATACAATTGATTAAAAACAATATATCGAGTCTTAATACATAAAAACCGACATAACCGGCATTTTCGAAATTTAATGGCGAAAGTCACCACGAGGCATTCCCGCAATTGTTATAAAATATCAGAAATTAAACACTTGAACTCGTATTCGAAACTATCTTCATTTAAAATAAATTCGAAACGTGCTTCCACACGTCGATACATTGCAAACTGCAATAAAATTGCTAGTAAAATGGAATTTTAAGAAGATTTTTTTTCAAATCTTTTTTTCGAAAAATAATATCTTTAGCTAGATAACAAGAAATTCCTTCTTTGTTAATCAACTCGTAGATATCATTACCTTAAAAATAAAGAGGAAAAAATAATTGAAATGGAGCCATATGGAAAGCTTGACCCCATAATATAAAACTGGTCTTTTAACAAAAAAAAAATATATTAAATTTTTTTATTATAATTGCTTTTAAATTTCAGAGTTTGGAGAATTGCGATGCTTATACTTTGGTGAAAAAATTCCAGCAACTCGAAGAGGAGCGAGTTTATACCTACCATCTGTTTAATGAGTAAGAAAGAAATAATTCATTAACTTTTCATGATTTTATTTAAAATTTTTATTTTATAATTTGTTATTATTGAGATTTTAGCATTTAATGTAATGTGCTTTGTGTTTTTCTTTGTGAAGCAAATTAAATTGCAACATTTATTACGGTCAAAGCAAAGGGCCCCCCCTGGAACAAGTGAACTATGAATTTGAGACACTTCAGCTGTTCTGGTTGGATCTTCGTATTTACACTAACAACAAGTGTCAACTAACAACAAGCACAACGGTGCAAATAAAAAGCTGGGATTTTTTTTCCTTCCCGGAAATAGGAAATAAGCTATTTAGCTGTTGACAGTAATCAGAAGGCGTTCAAATTCGTTTAGATATCTTAACTTATTTATCTTAACTATCTGTGTACATATTTGGTCAGTTTAATACAGTTAAGGTGAATAAGTTAAGATATCTAAACGAATTTGAACACGACTTGAGTAAAAAAAATTCTATCTCAAGATTCTGTGAACGGGCTGGGGTGTTCACGGAATCTTGAGCTAAATTTTTTTACTTCTAAATGGAATAATTACCGTTTAATAATCGGTATTCCTCTTCCTCTGTCATGGAAATTAGGAAACCAATATGAGACTTTGTTTCCATGACAACTGGAGTTATACAGATCAGTTAGTAGAAATTATCCAATGTAAATCAAGATTCCGAGAATGCGCCTAGTTTATCTTCTGTGATTTTTTTTAAAATGAGAATTGGGAGCAGGGGAAATAAAAGTCTCTGAGTGCGAATGTGTGTCTATTTTTTTTGGATCCAGTGGCATAACTTCACCTTGAAAGGCCTTGGGAAGAGCAGTTGGGGATCTCTAAGCTTTCCTAAGCCTAATCTTATGGGGCCTCACCGGCTAAAAAAAAAAAAATTCTAGGAAAAAAAGGATTTTTTTATTGGAAGATAACAAAACCGCCAGTACCATTTTATTTACACCATTTTTTCATTCAGGTGAAAGAATGGCGCTCCAAAATGGACATCCTACATTTCCAATTTGGAAATTCTGAAGTAACCAGAATAGTGGGTAACAATACTGGGGTTAAACAGATCAAATTGTTAACTAATAAAGTATAACTGAAGATATTGCGGAGATGCGATGAAAGGCCTCCTCCTATAATCTTTATCTGACGTGTCTGTATAATTGTCATTTGAAAATCTTTATATATTATTTTAAAGTAATTGCACGTATTAAAAATTAGTAGTTTTTGAAAGTATACACGTTTAAAATGTTATCGGTAAGAACTAATAAAGAAGCGTCATTGTTACTATTTGTTGTTTATGTGAGAGTGGAAAGGAAGTTGTGTTTTGAATTTAGCATCAAGTTACAGTTAAGAGATTAAGTGAAATTAGTTAGTATCATCTAATATATTATTGCTTAATATTTAAAGCTGCTTTAGTTTTTTCAATTTTCATTTATTAATACCTGATTTTTATTTTTTTACAATTTTTTTTGTCAATAGGGGACATAAATTATATCTTACGTCAGGTTACACACATGAACCGTTTGTCCGCTTTCGACAACTCGTGCATGAAGTGACGCAGGAGTTTAAACGCATTTCCGAAGAGATCTCAAGTATTGAAAAACGTCTACGTGAAGAGTCGGGCGAGGCGGAAATTAGTGTAGCTAATTTGATTGCTGCAGTTCAAGAAGACGAGAAAAATAAACTGGAATTAGTAAGATCTTGTAACCGAAATTTTTGTGCAAATAATTCAATATTAAAGATTTATTTTACAAAAGACTGCAAGTATTCAACTCGCGAAGCAGGGATATGTCAGTCATCCAGATGAGCCCGAACGACAAGTGGATATGATCACACTTCGTAAACGGTTGGTTATCTTTTTTTCTTCTTTTTTTTGTGATTTCAAAATGCTGGATAGTAATTGTTTTTTTTTTTTTTTTAGATTAAGTGAAGTTGTAGCTCGAATAAACGATAGATTAGAGAAAATACGTGCGACTGATCTGTGATAAAGATGATAAAATGAACCATCTCTTTAAGTGTTCGTATCATGAAAAAAAATGTCTTCCCGTGTTCCATCGTTTGATTAATTTTCATGGTTAAATTTTTGTTGAATCTCCAGTGTCCTAGTTTGTATTATTTCTTCATAAAAATTTGTACCAGGAATCTTTCAAATGATTAAAATACGTGTTCATACCTCTAAATTTTCTTTCTTTTATTATTTGAGAAAAATTTTAAAAAATTGTTCGAGATAATTTTTTGCATCGCGATGGGAAAAATTTGGTGCCAAAGAATGTTACCATTATAACAGGTGATTGCCAACACACGTTTCAGTGCATCTGAAAGTGTGTTGACACTTCTAATTCATTTATTTCCATGTTTTTGAATAAATAAAAGCAAAATATTTAATAAAAATATCTAATTTTATTGTCTACAAAGTCAAAGAAATCAGAGAGCCCTAGCATCAAAGGGTGTGAACAAAGGTCCATATTGAGTAAAAAGAAAAACTTAAAGATTAACATTGAAATATTAGGAAAAGATCGGCACTTTCAAGTGTCGAAAGTCATTTCTAAAGATTTTTTATTTTAGCGTCGAGATAAAAATTTCTCCCATTACGAGTTCAGATTTACTATGTAGGCGGCCCGATGTTAATTTCTAGCATAAAACAAAAAAAAAAATACTGGGAAACAATGGATTTATTGTAGAATCTTGCCATGTTAAAAATGAAAAAGCAAAATCAAATAAATAACCTAGTTTTTTTGTTTTCTTCAAAACAATCCAAATCTCTATTAAAATATTCTTTTTTTTCAATTTCTACTACATAAAAAAAAAAAAAAAAAAATTAATATAAAATTAAAAATCATGTTTACATTAATTAACATGTCAATTTCAATTTGGAAGTAAACAACATTCTTTAATGGTTCCATACAAAAAATACTTCCACTTCTTGCAATTGGAGACAAATTTATTTCAACAGCTCCATCACAACGGCAAAAGAAAAAAACTCATTTCAACAATTCACATTTTTTTGTTTATTATTTCTTAAACCCACTTTTTCTCTTTTTTTTTGTTTTAAATTTTTATTAATATTTGATTTTTTTTCTTCTTTCCTTTCTTTTGGTCATGTTAGTTCCTAGTGTTTTTCCTTTTTTGATTCTTTTTCCTTCTTTTCTTTGGTTTTAGGTTCTGATTCACCAGAAGACTTCTTGTTGCTGTCATCTTTCTTTTCAGTAAGATTGGGCGTCTCGCTCGACTTGGTGACACCTTCAGTCTTTGAAGGATCGTCAAAATTTCCAACCAAAACTAAAATTATTTAAAAAAATAAAACAAATAAGAGGTCAAAAGATAAACTTTAGTGATTTTAGTAGTTTTAGAAGCTAGTTTTGCCTCAGAAAGATGCATTTTGAGCTTAAAACGTGCATTTTTCCTAAAACGTACTTAATTTTACACATAAATACGTTTAAAAATACTTTTGTGTGCCTAATAATAATGCATTACTGTTGAAAGTGCAATTTTAGGTGAAAAAATAGTCACACGAAATTATTTCATTGTTTTCTGCTAAATCTCTCTTTTTATACAGACTTCTACTAAATTATAAATTAATCATTAACCAAAATAGGTTTGACTGTTTTTTTTTTTATTTACCTGGTACTTCCTCGTCTTCAACAGCATTCGGACTGGGATCACCTGAACCACCTTTAAGAAAACATTATTTTAATATTTATTTTTTGGCAAAGCTTTGCTCGATTTTTTATACCTTTCTTGTTTCCCATAGCTTGGACATTCGTGGCTAATTTACGCAGATGAGTCAAACTGTCAGCTCCCAATTGGTTAAGGATGCTTGGCAACATTTCAGTAATTTCTATATAAATAAAAATATATATTATTATAGTAACGCAAATACCAATTTAAAAATTTAAAAAAAAAGTTTGATAATGGCAATTTGGGATGAATATAAAATTGCTTGGTAAGTGTAGGAAAATTGTTTCACACACACATAAACATCGTTATTTCAACATAGTTCTGGAATATTACATCAGATTCACATCAAATACGACGTAATTAAGACGTATTGCCCCATATTAATAAAATTATGCTAAATTTAGAAATTTCAAATTGAAATATAATCCCAAATCACACGAAATCAACTCAAATTAAACCAAGTCTAAGTCTATAGACAATTTTTTTATTTTTTACGTTTAGTTTCATTTTGGCCAGAAATTGCAAAAGTATTAGCAGTTAATGACGCCTGAACTTTTGGATTATTGAAATGAATCACAGTTCCATCATCTTTGATCATGTTCACCTACAAAAAAATAAATAATAAATAAATAAAATAAAATAAGAAAATAATCCAATTTATAAAAAAAAAAATCTTTTTCCAATTATTAAACCTCTTCAATTCCAGGAATCATATTCACTGATAATTTCTTCAAAGAACTCTGAAGTTTCTTATCGTCAGTCATTGCTGTTCTGTGAACAATCTTCTTCTTTCGACGGGCCGTACCCTAAACAAAACAACAAACAAAAAAAAAAAAAAAAAAAAGAAAAAAAAAGTCATTTAGAAAAAAATTAATTATTATAAAATAAAAATTTATTTTTACCTTTCCTCCAATACGGACTTGAGCTTGCAACTTGCTTAATTTTTCGGCGTTCATTTTGAATTTGTTCTTATCCTAGAACGATAAAAAATTATTTAGTAAAACTCGAGAAAATACCAGCATCGAATAAGGTGATATGGGACAACGTGATTAGGCTTAAGATTTAAGACAATTTAATTCAACATACACAACGAAAAAAATCCACTGTTAACCGAAAACTAATAAAACGCGAACATTTACTCAACAAATTATCAATAAACGTTATTGCTATAAGATATTACCTCTAATTTTATGCAGAAGTTCGCGTACAAAGATAAACGTGCTGGCAAAATGGCGCTATCAGGCAGCTGGATAGGCGAAAGCAGGCAGAGAACAAAACAGCTTGCGATTTGAGAAAATCTTACGTCATAAAATTATTCCCCATTTAATAAATAACTTAAAAAAAAATAAAAATAATAAACTTAATAAAAATAAAATAGAATTTAAAAATATAAATCTGGGTGTATATATAAAAAAAAAAAATACACACTATAAATGTTTTTTTAAATAAATCTGACGTCATTTGTCGAGTGCAAATTTCTACCTAGAGGGCAATACCAAAAAGTTTAAAATGGTGGATCAATCTTTAGGCAGCTAATGATTTAATATAAGCGCACTCTTTTGTTAAATTAGCGGACAAAAGGGCGCGAAGGAAGCCTCTTTTGGAAATTAATCCCGCGTTGTTATCAAGGGGCACCACACACCTATCACACGATGGAAGTGCAGGAACCAAAGTCATCGGCCGAAACTCCATCAACGACACCAACGCAAGCCGAACGGTAAATAGAGTGCAACAGCCCGCAATCCTATGCAATCCTACGAGCGAAAATTAAGCCTAAATGTTAATATGTCCATTTTCATCGGGTCAAGTTGATTTTAATCATTTTCTAATAATATTTTGACGAAATTCGTTGCAGGGACTCGACAATTGAAGCCGTGAATCACTTAATTCAAGGGAAAAGGCATCTTTTGGTTCAGGATATACCGAGTGCTGTGACAAGTTTGCAGGAAGCCTGTCGACTTCTAGCCGAGTCTTATGGGGAAGTTGCGAACGAGTGCGGTGACGCTTATTTTTATTACGGAAAAGCGCTTTTGGAGATGGCCAGGGAAGATAGCAGTGTTTTAGGAAATGCTATTGCAGGTGGTTGTTTTATTATTTTAAATTTTTTAAATTTTATTTTTTTAATACTTTAAATGTTTTGCGAAATGTTTTCATCTTGATTATTGGGTTCAGTAAAATGAATGTTGGGTCTATTATCTGATACGAAATCGACAGAAAGAGTGATTTGAGTCTATAAAATGTCTTTATTTAAGAATGGAGTTTGGTTTTTAGATTTTTTTTTTTTGTTTTTGGTATTTTTTTTCGTAGGTTAAAATTTGTTTTTGTTTTTTAATTTCTTGTTAAATTTTATTTCTTTTTTTTTTTATTTTTTTTTTTTTATTTATATATATATATATATTTTTAGGAAAGGGTGATTCGGATTATTTTTTTTTTTTTTTTGTTGTGGTAGGTCAGGAAAATGACGATGATGACGACGATGAGGACGATGATGAGAAGGAAGAAAATGAGCAATCGAGTAAATATTTAGCACATATTTTTTTTTTTTAAGGATGTTGTTTTTTTTTTTTTATTATTATTGCGAATTGTTTTTTTTTTAATTGATTTTAAAAATTGGGTTGTTTGAATATTTATTCGGAACAAAATTGGTAAATTTGATCATTTAGCGTTAACATGTGAAATATTTTGAATCTTTGATCAATTTAACGTTATAAAGTTGTACAATTTGAACATTTTTCATTATAATTAGCAATTTTTACGTTTTGATCTAAAAGTAGATAAAAATATTCTGCATTAATTATTCAATCTATTCAAATTTGTAAAAATAATTGTTTAAATATTATATTTTTTTACTGTAAAAAGTGCAATTTTCGATAACAAAACCTTAAAAAATTGAGTATTTTAAAAATTTTAGATAAAAATTAAATATTCCGGACATTACTCCTTAAAAATTTGAATACGTTGAATAATTAATGAAAAAAATAGAATTTTTCATGAATGTTAAAAATTAATATTATGAAAGTAATAATGGAACACTTTTTTTTACATCAAACAAATTTTAAAAGACATTTAAAAAAAAAAAAAAATTTCCATATTCCGATGAAACCTAATTGATGCAACTCAAAACAAAACTTAAAATAAAAAATTATAATTATTTCTCCAGATGATAGTGATGAAGATGACGAAGAAGAAACCGAAATCGACAAATCAGAAGTCGAAAACGGAGAGAAAAAAGACCAACCAGTTGAAAAAGAAGCAGCCGAAGCAAAGGACACTATTTCAACAAACGACAGTCAACCCGGACCCTCAACCTCAACAGACGACGGGACTAAAAAAGAAGAAACCGAAGAAGAAATCACTAATTTACAGTTAGCATGGGAAATGCTGGAATTGTCGAAATTAATATTTTCCAGGTCAATTTCAATGAAAAATTTTGAATTTTTTTATAAAAATGTTTATTTTATTTGAATTATTGCAGACAAAGCGAAGGAAACAAAGAAAAACAGTTGAAATTGGCGGAAATTCATTTATATTTGGGCGAAGTGAGTCTCGAGTCTGAGAACTACGGGCAGGCTATCGAGGAGTTCAACCAGTGTTTGAATATACAGATGGAGTGTTTGCAACCTGAAAATCGACTTTTAGCTGAAACGTGACTTAGATTTTGTGTGTAATAATGAATGGTTTTTTTTTTAAATATTTTTTTGTTTGTTTTCAGTCATTATCAGTTAGGATTAGCTCATGCTTTTAGCGATCTGTTCGATGAAGGTGTTGAGCATTTTAAGATGGCCTATCAAATAATTGAAGAAAAAATTGGAGCTTTGACGATTGTTGCTGCTGGACAAGAGATGGAAAAGGGTAAGAAATGGTTTTAATTAGGAAATATTTTTATTTTATTTATTTATGTTAATTTTTGCATTTTTGAATTGAATTGTTTTAATTCTGCATTAAAAATTTATAATTTTTCATTAATCAATTGAATTTAGGTTAATTTTTGCATTTTGTTTATTAAATTTATTTTGATATTCAATTTGTTTTGATTTCTTTATTTTTTTGAAATAGATTTTATTTTAATCTCTATTTTTTGTTTATTTAGAACCAGATATAATGAGTGCAGCAGATCCAGTAAAAGCAGCTAAAGAAGAAATCGAGGAGCTCAAAGCCCTTCTACCCGAAATTAAAGATAAAATTGTCGACACCGAAGACATGAAAAAGAACGCAATCGATGCCGTGAAAAACGCAGCAATGAATACTGTAATTACACAAAATTAATTCTTCTTTTTTTCTACATTATTTATAAATTAACTTAAAACTTATCATTTTCTTCCATGCCATTAGGCCACGTTATTCGTCGATGACCTCGAAAAAAACATCACCGAATTAAATGACATTGCAATGCCCTCTTCATCATCCGAAAGCACATCACAAAAACCAGTATCCAACATCAGTCATCTCATAAAAAGAAAGGTACAATTAAAAAAACATAATAAAACTTACTAAAATTAAACATTTTTTAATTTTAGCGTAAAAACGAAGTAGAAGGCGACGAGCAGGAGCAGAAAAAAATCCGCTGCCAAGTTGGATCGACCTCATCGCAAGTTTCGAGCACTTCCGAAGCGTCCACGAGCAGCAATTCGCTTCAACGATGTTTCAGCGAAGCGGAAACCACATCATCAATCACTTCTTCTGAGGAAGCCAAAGTCGAATCTCGGCCACAACCGGATTCGAATTTAGCGCCGGTTGCCGGGGATGATGCCGAATGTCTCGTCTCGTCGGCCGGGAAGAGCTCGGAACGGCGTAAAGTATCGGACTCCGCCGATCATTGCGATTCGGTTCATAATGGAGAAATTCAGGGGTCAAACGTAATGAAAAATTCTAAAAATCATTAATTTTATTTCTATTTTTTTCTTTTCTTTGCGTGTTTGTGTGAGTTTAGGTGTATTGAAATTCATTCCTTTTGAGTAATAATGGTGTAATGAATGTTGGTGAGAATTTTGTCTCGGCAATGATCTTGATTGATGTTTGATTTGTTTATTTTTGGAAAAAAAATGTTTATTAATTGCATAATCAATAATTTGTTTCTCATTTTAATGTGAGGTTTTTCTTATTTTTTTTTTAACTTGGAAGCTAAGAGTAATTAAAGATTTGTTTACTTTTATATTGAAAAATGAAGTGGTTTGTTTGTAATTTGAGTTAATAACACAAATTATGCACTACAGTCAAATATGTATTGGGAATTATGGTAGCGAATGAGATTAATGAGATATTTTATCACTAGGCTGAGCAATTTAATTTGAAGGTTTATGATTGATTGATATTTGTAAAAAAATAATCTGCAAATAGCGCCCCCAGCCCACGTTTTATGCACTTTTTAAAAATATTTGTGCCTGAAAACGAAATGTTTAGTCTATTTAGGCATAAAAAAATGATTTTGAAAATGAATTTTTGGGTTTAAAAATGAATTTTTGGGTCTAAAAAAGAATTTTGGGTCTAAAAATTCATTTTTAGGTCAAAAAATGACATTTTAGGTCTGAAAGTGACTTTTTAGGTCTAAAATTAAATCAAAAAATATATTGTCTCAAAAATAAACATCGTGGGCCTAAAAATTAAATAAACTTCAATACAAGGATTTAGCACCATAAATGCATTTAATCCACATACCGTATATACTCGCGTATAAGTCGAGGATTTTTGGACCAAATCTAGGCCTATTTTTCCAAATTCGACTTATACGCGGGTCAAAGAAACAAACATTTTTTTTTTTAGAATTTTACAAATCACGTCCGTTCAACTTCAACATGCAGGCCACCCCATCGGCTACCTATAGGGTGGCCTGAACGTTGAAAGGACATGATTTGTGAATACCGTATATGCTCGCGTATAAAGTCGAGGATTTTTGGACCAAATCCTGGTATTTTTTTCCAATTCGACTTATACGCGGGTCAATTGTTTTTGACCCGTTTGAAGTCGGGGTCGACTTATACGCGAGTATATACGGTACCGTAGTTGTATTGTACGCCTACAATTTATTGCATTATTTAATAAAAAACAAAAATTGCAATATATATTCCAACTAAACTCCAATTAAAACGCTTATCTTTTCTCTATTCCAAACAGGTTTTCAACCTCCCAACATCTTTATCATCCGAAGTAAACGTCGTGGATAGCATACTTTTGTAGGGTTCAAAAATATATCCAAAAACATTATTATAATGGGAAAAAAAAAAAAATGTACATTCAGTTAATTTATAATGGATGATCAGAATATTTCTTTATATAACTTTTTCTCATTACTATCATTTCTTATTTTTTTTTTTTTTTTTTACAAACTTAAGTATTCAATTGAAAATGCAAACAATAAAAAATTTTCGTTTATTGGAATAACAGCAAACTCAAACTCCATTTAACCTTTGAACTTTATCCAAATAATTTTTCGAATGTTTCGCAAACTCCGATTTTTGAATAATTAACGGAACATCCTTTCCACTCAAATAAATCTTATTAATGGCCTCGTCGATCCGCACACAATCCTCGCTGTTCATTCCCTCACACTTTGTGCTGTAGCGAGAGAGGAACACCGCCATCACCAACCCGGTCATGAACGCGTCGCACCCAGCTCTGTGCCCGCTCGATTTCTGGCCTAAACGGACGGTCATTGTATCATTATCAACAGTGTTTTTGACCGATTTGATCGGCGACGACATTATTTCGCCTTCTTCCAATTCTTCGTTGACGTTTTCGGTTTTTTCCGGTTCAATTTGAACTTTTTCATCGATTTCCGGTACGGATTTTGTGTTTTTTGGAGTTTCCGGTACGGGTTTTGTGTTTTTTGGAGTTTCCGGTACGGGTTTTGTGTTTTTTGGAGCTTCCGGTTCGTTTTTCCAGTTGGTCGCGATCGGATCTTCGGATTCGTCATTTTCGATGTGTTTTTCGCCGTTGGTTCCGTTTGTTGGTTTGTCGCTGGTGTCTACTGCGGCGTCGGTGCGGTCTAGGTCTATGACTAGTTCGTCGCTATCGAATTTGTCTTCGATGCCGTTTTCGGTTAGGTCCATCATGTCTATCTCGACTGTTTCTGGAATTTCGATTTTGACGCGTTTGGTTTTGTCTTTTTTCTGTCTTTTGCGACATTTTCTTTTTCGTTTCTTGCCTACGAGGCTCGTTTCCATATCGAGCACACAATCAACGTTGTGGGATAAGGTACATGCGTGGCCGTTTGGACACCACCCGTGATTCTGAAACAATGTATAAGAATGAGTTGAAAACTGCAAAGCGAATTGATAACAAATATGTAAAATATGCAGAAATGACCAGAAATGTGTAAATGTACAAAAACAACAAATAATAATCAGTAAATTTACAGAAAGAAACCAAAAAAATCTGGAAATTCACAGACAAAAGACCAAAAATCTGAAAATTTACAGAAAAAGACCAAAAATCTGAAAATTTACAGAAAAAAAACCAAAAAGAGATAAAATTTACAGAAAAAAACCAAAAAGAGATAAAATTTTACATCAAATAAACCAAAATATCTGAAAATTTACATCAAAAAACCCCAAAAAGTGAAAATTTACATCAAAAAACCCCAAAAAATGAAAATTTACAAAAAAAAACCCAAAAAATCTGTAAATTCACAGAAACGATCAAAAATCATCTTTCAAAATAATAACCCGCAAGCATTTTCCACCATCAAATGCAACTATTTTGTATTCATTTTCTATAAACCGTAAAACCACTTACAGCATAGGTCATGCACACTTTAGACGACGAAACTGTCTTCGCTCCAGTTGTACTTATTCCCAAATTCTTAAACTCAATGCAATTCAAATGGCCATGTTGCAAAAACTGAACTTCAACGTGTTTATCCGTCCTCGCCACTTCATCATTTTCCCTTTGGCTATAAAATAAATCAAAATAATAAAAAAACAACATTAAGTATCCATTTTTACCATACAATTGCACCAACTTACATTCGCCTAAAAATATACTCCAAGTACGAAGCCGGTGTTCGTGCCATAAATTCTGCGATGTACTTAGTGTCATATATCCCGGAACAATAAATTTGATTGACATCCTTAAGAAATGTCTGCAACACTGTAGGCAATTCTGCATACCAACATTGATGCATAAACACAAGGTCTATGAGTGCGTTGTGCAATATTATACTACGCCCGCTACGGGTAATTTCTAGAAACAGTTGGCGGATGCAAGGCTTGTCTTGAAGTAGATTGCACTGAAATTTAAATAGAATTATTGTTTTTTTACATCAGTTTTAGTATCTTAATACTGAATTCGTTTCGTTAAGAAAAAAACAAACTTGTGTACTCATTAATTTGTGAATATAACTTTCTTATCCTGAAAAAATTCACCGCTAGATGGGAAAAATGCGCTTTTGGTTGCAAAAATGCACTTTTGGTTGCAAAAATGCACTTTTGGTTGCAAAAAATGCACTTTTGGTTGCAAAAATATAATTTTAGTTGCAAAAATATAATTTTAGTTGCAAAAATATAATTTTAGTTGCAAAAATATAATTTTAATTGCAAAAATATAATTTTAGTTGCAAAAATATAATTTTGGTTGCAAAAATATAATTTTGGTTGCAAAAATATAATTTTGGTTGCAAAAATGCACTTTTGGTCGCAAAAATGCCCTTTTAGATACAAAAATTAAATTATTCAGTTCAATGCAACGATGTATTTGCGGTTTTAGATAGAAAAATAAATTTTAGAATCTAATTGATGCAAAAATAGACATTCGAAAAATGCATTTTTTTGACATCCAAATGCTCATTTTTAACAAATTAGTTAATGACTTTTCTAAATGAACACGAAAATAAGTAACTCACTCATCTTCACGTAACGAAATTCAATTTGTCATATTATTTTATACCCTATCATTCCCTTTGTAGTAGGGAATTCCTTGCGTATACTGCTTATTAAAATCAAATCCATGTCCCACTAGAAACTGCAAAGCTTCCGGTTCAACCACGTATTCGTCAGTGCACAAAGCGGTTAAATTGAAAGTCTGAACCAAATAATTCCACGACTCTTTTTCACTTTTTCTTTGATCGTGTCGAAGTTGAAAGCAAGAAATGCCAAATGATATAATAGAACGTGATTTCGCAGCCATGCAAATTGCTTTATAACGCTCTTCGACGCATCTAAAAACCATAAAAATTCAAAAAAATTGATAAATTTCTTCAAAATACTGATATTTAATCTTTCGTATACCTCGCATTTATTCCTCTTCTGTTCCCAATACCACTTAGTTCCTGTAAAATTAACAATTGTAATTAATATCTGAAAAATTTTGAAATTTTTTCTACTCACGGTATCAATCGCTATGAAAGATGACGTTTTGACTGCGAGCAAAATAGCTGGCCATAAATGAACAAAATTATCTTTATGTACATCAATAATAGGAACAGCTTCAAAATCTGCCATATCTTTTTCTTTACAATTCGAATGCCTGCAAGAAACAAATGGAAAACAGCACCTGTTTTAGTATGCCTAGTTTCTATCTAGAAAAAGCATGGCTCCATACCGCTACGCCATCTAGCGGTAAATTAAATACCTAATTGTTAAAACGCTTTCTAAATTTATTTTTTAAACGCTTTTAGGGTGTTATTTTTTTTAAAAAAAAATTATATTTATTAAACAAAGAGTGAAACTTATGTATTCTTGGTGAAAGTTTGTTGACTTTTTTAGTGTTTTTTCAATATTTTGCAGAAATTACCATAAAATTAGATACAATATTGTCCTAATAATTATTGTCAAGAATGAATTAAAAACAAAATTTAAATGAATTGTTTTTGAACGTAAGAGTTTATTAGGTACTTAATCTAATTTTTTTTTAAGTCTAATTTGTTTTTATTTACATGCAGGAATTTCAACATCCATTTAACTGTTTACAAACAATAAACAACAACAATATAGTGTTACGCGCATGCGCAATTTATTTTTTTTTGTTTTATCTTAATCTGAGGTTTATTCAGTATCATATTTTCACAAAAATGTCATAAATCAGGTTATAAAAAAAATTATGGTTTCGACCGGCCTTGCCCGGAGCTAATCAACAAAAACCAATTGTACAGGTGTACTTTTGTGTTGGCTAGTTGTTTATTCAGTAGTTATTTGGATAAATATATGTTATTATTGATACAGTTCGAAGGAAGGAATATAGTGGAGTCATCAGACTACTGATGACGTTACAAAAGGGTTGAAAGAGTATTTTTATTAATCTGAATTTGTTTTTTATTCAACTGAATGTACATTTTATTAGCAGTCTGAAAATAAATTTTAGGAACCTGAAAAAGCTTATATTATTTTTTTAAATTAATATTTATACTGGAGGTAAAATACAGGTAGAATCTTGTTTTAATGAATTTTGCACTTTAAGAAACTATTGTTAAGTGATTTAAGTGGTGGTTTGGTTGGATTACCATAGAGACAATGCTATTTCTTTTTTTTAACGAACTTTTAGTTGAACAACGTTTTGCCCGGTTTCTTGCGGTTTGTTATTACACGGAGGTTCTACGATTCTACCTGTATGCTCATTAGCAGAACAATTTCAATTTTGAGTTATTTCAGTCAATCTTTCTTTTTATGTTTTCAATTTTCTCAAATCTTAGGCAGTGGAATTTAACTATTGAAAACCATTTCCGGTTTTATTAGTTTTTTTTTTTTTTTTTTTTTACAAAATTTATTTATTTTGTTGCAATTTTCCTCTTTTATTTCCGGTACATTTAAATGCATCAAAAAGGAAATTCCCATTTGAAACATTTTTAACGGTTTTTTAAATATTTTTTCTTAGAATTGATTTTTTTATATTTTTTTTTTAACCTTGAATGTTCTGGGAATTCTTTTAAGGTGAAAGAAAATGAATATATAATCACAAAAAACTAAAAAAAAAACAAGAAAATACAAAACGGGACACAAAAAAAATATATAACAGTTTTGTGCACATGCGTGCGTGTCATAATAAACAATGGGCAGATGTGTGTTGCGATTAGGGGTCACAATATCGGGCCGATATTGATATTGATATCAATATTTATATCAGTCTCGGTCCATTCGAAATATCATTAAGTATAGGTTATCGCGAGGTTGGGATGTACGAACAGGGAAAAACTGAGAGCGCGTTAGTTTGTACCGACCAACCGAGCGATAAACAACTTAAATACTTTTTTAAACATGTGAATAACTAATTTATGTTGAAAAATTAGCATATTAATTAATTGTTTAATTAGAATAAAAATTTAAATCATTGAAAGATATACATTCTTGTCAAAAATTACTAAAATTATGGTACCCTAGTACTAAAATTATGGTACCCTGTTACTAAAATTATGGTACCCTAATACTAAAATTATGGTACCCTAGTACTAAAATTATGGTACCCTAGTATTAAAATTATGGTACCCTAGTACTAAAATTATGGTACCCTAGTACTAAAATTATGGTACCACTTGCCTAGTACTAAAATGAGTTTAACATTGTTGCAACATGAGTTTAATACTTTTTCATTTTCTCATAATGCCAGGTCGATAAGTACTTATCAACCTGTCGATGAGAGGTATCCATGTATAGCACACTTAGATTAGATCATGCACTAAAAAGTATTTAAGTAACGATATCAAATTTTTATATTCTGATATTTCATTATTGCAATATAGAAATATCAGAATATTTGATATTTGATTTTTAAAAATATATTGATTTTTAAAAATATATTGATTTTTAAAAATATATTGATTTTTAAAAATATATTGATTTTTAAAAATATATTGATTTTTAAAATATATTGATTTTAAAAT
>AFFK01021875.1:0-10939 GCA_000239455.1 Strigamia maritima | reverse complement strand
TATTTCACAAAGGGGCCCCGGGCCATGAAAGAGGAGAAAAGATAACACAGACATTACTTTACTCACGGGTCGGCCAGGTCCTGTGCTGCGTCTTCGAAGCTACCAAGTATGTTACGGGCATGAAGGTCCTGTCGACCGTAGTCCGGCTATCTTGCCCACTGGCCACTCGATCTCGGCAGCCATCTGGTATAACCGCGTAAGCGGGTATATAAGCGGATGCACAACTGATTCACTGGCCTCATATTTGCCTCATAAATCAGAGGCGCCAAAGGCTTAATTATTACAATGTAAATCAAGCACACAGGCAAATAATCATAGGTCAGTATCAGTATCAAAGTCAAATCCGCAAGAAGCTCTACTTCCTGTTTTGCATGGCTTTTTATACTTGTCTAATCCCTTTATCACTGATAAGGGGATTATGACAAGATAATCCGATAGGGGATGAGTCATGATGGAATGTTCATTATGACATCATTCCCTAGTCTCGAGGATAATATAAAATTATCCATTATTGAAATATTTACATATTTCAATCAGGGACAAGTGATAAAATATAAGCATAATTAACTCTATGATTTACATAGAGTTTATATCTCATTATCACAACATTATATTGATTGGGAATAATCATTAAGGTCGCGCTAGCGCCCTCTTTGGTCATTCCTTGACCATATACAGATACTTGTACCATAGTCTCTAAGTAGACTTCTAAAGTCTACTTAACTACTACTTAGTTTTTATCTCAATCCCAACATCAAATAAACTCACTTTATTCATGTAAATAGGTATTCTGCTGTAACTTTGGTACACTCAGTGTACCATAGTTACAGTTCATAAAACTACGGGATTCGAGACCGTCACACTATCAGTGTATGGTCTAACATATTTTGGCAAATTACTAGAGTCCGAAAACTTCGAGTATTCTTGTAATCCCAAAACTGTAGCTGTATCAGTATACATGCTTTCTTCCTTACGCGTTCTCTGAATTGCATCTATAAATAGTGGATTCAACGGCGGTTGCTTAATATTAATAAAATTTGGATCTATTGTTTGAAAAATATCTGACTGCAAATTACTTATTGACTGTTTTCCTAATTGCGCTGGGTTATTAACTTCTAAATCCCAATCTAATTCTGTCTGATCCATTTCAATGGTCGAATCGCTATCGCTATTATTTGTCGCCATCTTGTCTTCTTTATGACTACGCATTTCGAAAAATTAAAGAAAATTCTGCATATGAAATCTACACTTATTACATTCTATGAAGCATGAAATGTAATTAAGAAACTATTATATTGTAATATTGCACTTATACCTATTCATACTGTCGAAATAATAAATAATACAACTAATATACTAAAATAAATACGTCCGTTGTACGGCTTCTATCTTGTTTTCTCAACTACATGACATGCGGTCACAAACGTGAACACGATCTTCACAACAATAATTTCGTTTTTCGATATAATATGTTCAATCCCTAACTAAAATAATATCGCTATCGCATTGTCTAATACATTCTAACCTTTTGAGTCCCCAAAATAAATGAAATTTCTGATAAAAAGAAAAGTGAAAACTTGGCTATCACGCTACTGCGTGTGCTCTGCCATGAGATCACAAGTGAAGTGAAGTGATCGTCATGCGCTTCTTCTTGATTTTCGACTTCCGGGATGAGTAATCAATTCCCGTGATTGGTCTAAATTATGAAGTGACCAAACTATGACGTTACATACGCCTACGCTTCGTGCATGCTGAACTATTTCTTCTTCTAGGCCATGCGACCTCTATTGGCGGTTTCTTGACTCTTTCCCTTAAATTATAGTGATGCTTTAATGTTATTTTTCTTTTTCTATTGGTTTCTTCTTTTCTTTTATATTTTCAGGTTCAAATAAAGGTTTTAATGATATTTGATCATTATCATCTATAAATTTCTCCGTTATTTCCATGCGATCTTTAATTTCATCGTCTTCTTGCAATGTTTCAAATTTTCTTTCACCTCGTTCATTTATTATTTCAATTTCAGGTGCAAATTCTACTTGTGGTGGTTCCATGTCCTCTATTGGTTCATCCACTCGTTTATTAAATCTTTTTAATCGCTCAACATTGACGATGTCCATTTTCTTTCTTGTATGATTTGTAATCTGATAATTATTTGGTGCTGTTTTCATAACTATTTCCCATGGGCCTGAGTATTGTGGCAAAAGTTTTTCACTCAGTCCCACTTTTTTATTTGACTTCCTTAGATATACCAAATCTCCAGGTGAAAAGTCTATCTGCTGTCTATTTTTATCGAATCTTTTCTTGCTTTTCTCCGACATCTTTTCTAGGTTTTGATTAACTAATTTTCTTGCTTGTTTAACATTGTATAGTTCTAGTTGTCAATTGATTTCCTGGTAATCCCAAATTTACATCAACATTCAGGTCTGCTTCTTGACATCTTTGAATAAAAAATGGTGTGTAACCCGTTGTCTCATGAACTAAATTATTGTATGTAAATATTAGAAAAGGTAAAAATTTGTCCCAATCTGAATGTTTATCATTGACATAATTTGACAACATATTCGCAAATGTCTTATTAAATCGTTCTGTTAGTCCATTCGTTCTCGGATGATATCCGGATGTAGTTTTATGCCTTATTTTAAATAGTCTGCTAACTTCTTCAATCATTTGATTTCTATATTCTGTTCCTCTGTCACTTAAAATCTCTTTTGGACTACCTTCTTCCAAAATTACTTTATTAAGGAGTGCCTTGGCTGCCTCCAGCGCTGTACATGACGGTGCGGCTTGTGCCTTTACTCCTCTTGATAGGTAATCTGTCATTATAAAGACATACCTATTTCCATTCGCAGTAACTGGAAATTTGCCTAACGTATCTGTTCCTACTCTTTGGAAAGTTTTTTCAATTGTTGTCCATGGTTGTAACAATCCTTTCGGCTTCGTAGTATCCATTTTTACTCTTGCACATTCTTCACATGATATTACATAATTTCTGACATCTGAATAAATTTTTGGCCATATAAATCTCGTTTTAATTCTATTCCATGTTTTTGCTACATCCATATGTGCTCCAGAAAGTGCGTCGTGCATTTCATACAGTATTTCTTTCTTCACAAGATTTGGTACGACGAGAAGATATAATTCCATATTCAGAGTATTCTTTCTTCTGAATAAAATATTATTTTGAAGTACATACATATTCAATGAACGTTGTCTTCTTTTTGGAATCTCTTCATATCTTTCTAATGCTTATTTTTGGATCCTTTCTCTGTTCTGTCGGAAGGTCCATTTTCTCAAGAAACGATGTGGGAACAATTTCATCCTCATCTACTTGTATAGGTAATCTACTTAAAGCATCTGCATCCAGGTGTTTTCTTTGTGACCGTGTCACGACCCAGGCGCACGGCAATGGCCCACGTCATGTCCCCCAGTGGACTGGTCGGACATGACCACTTCCGGTCAAGACAGGAAGTGAGGGAAGGCAGGTAGAGGCAGAGCAGATCCGGGGACAGCAGTTGTTCAAGAGCCAGCAACCGGTGCGGACATGCATCGGCCAAGCTCTGCCGACTCCCTGGTTTCTGCTATGAAGCCCGGGCACCCAGTTCTCTGGGCCTCGCCTCCATGAGCGAGAGCAGCGGCTGCAAGTCCATGACAATGGGTTGCAGCATGGTTAGAATACTTCGACCACGCGGTCCTTGGTTCAACCGCCATGGCCCGCGGGTCGGGTTTGATCAGCACATACCGCTGGTACAGATATATGAGTAGCAGGTGGAGGCTGACGCTGACCCCTAGACAACTATAATAAAGGCCAAACACCCAAATACAGCGTCGTCTCTGCTATTTCACATGACGAAGGTGTCCGGCGCAGTCCTCTTATTCCCCCAAGTAGGGACTGTGCAAACCGCCCCAGTCACAATTGTGGGCCCGTCCTGGATCCGAATCTGAGATTTGATTTTTTTTTTCGCACGATGGTCCGAAAATCCACGTGGTGGATTTAGGCCTATTTGGCAAGAATGTCATTTCTTTTGACAAAGAAACATGCAACTGCTTTGTGATTGCTAGTGTTAGGATTTTTTTAGTAATTTATTATTAAAATATGATTTTCACTATGGACTTTTTGGTAAAAATTTCGAAATTTTTTCTTTTCGATTTTCGCGCCAAAAGTGGGCAAATCTACCGACCAACTGGACACAATTCTCGATTTGCATGTGGAAACTGGATAGGGTATCATCAGTTTCAGTGCAAATGTGTTTTTGTGTCTTAAGGACTGTGTAACAGGATGATTATGGTGCGTTTTGTGACGGAGGAGGCGTAACTTTGTCGCACGACCCGTTTAGATGTGTTTTGACTAAAACCCATCACATTGTCGCACTGTTGCACGACACTCTGCTGTAATGGCATTGTCGAGGACGAATTGCTGTTGTTGGGCAATAAGGATCGTTGGTAGAGCATCCTAAACGTTGGAACACCAGCCTAGTTTCGCCCAACCAAAGGCAGAAACAAACTGCAAAGGCAGGCAACAGGAGTAATTAACCTGGTCTGAGTTTGTGTGAAGTTGGCTGGCCACCGAGAGTCGAAGGTGATAACGTTCGCAACGTGGGAAGGGCGCCGTCTCTGTAGCAAAATCTGTAGAGCAAAGGTGGCAGATTTATTGGTCTGGTCAAGCAGGCATTGGTGTGTTTTTCGATGAGAAACATGGGATGTCTGTAGTGGGCGCGTAGCACACGCCAGAACATGGGGAAAATGAGAGCCGTGCAGCAGTTGTAAAGCGTGGAACTGTCTTGCATTTTGTCTCATTTTTAGTGTAAAACTTTAGATCAGTGATTTACAGACGATATCCTGTAAGTTGCGCCGTGCCAAACGTTCTTAGATTCCCTCAGACAGGGAGGAATCCTGTTGATTATTCGATTATTGGAGGAAACAAGAGCAAATGGAGAGATGGTAGCCGTATACTACTTTCTTTTTGGTAAAGTTTGTCTCTGGTGACCAAAAATGAGAAATCAATCGATTGGATGGGCGACTAATCGCGTGGGGATGCTTTTAGTGACGTGCCCAAATTCCGCGTAATTGTGGTGAGTGAGATATCCTGGTTACGACATTGCCTAGTCCAGTGGTCACGCCTGGGCTGAGGTGACTTTACTTTCTTCTTCGGGTACTTTCGATGGCTGTGTGCAAGATAGCTGTGTGCAAGATGGCTGTGTGCATGACGTGTTTTTCCCCACCATAATGGTGATAGTGGTATTTTTTGCAGTGAGTGGGGCAAAGGGCAAAGTTCTGCAGGAAAACGAGCTTCTACTTTAAATAAACGACCAGTTTCGACCGCTGCAAATCACCTTCCGAAACTAATCGACTCGACACTACTGAAAATCAGAGTGCAAACCACGTGGATATTTTGAACAATCTTCCAAATATTCCCAATACAATGGCAGTTCCCCAACAAGTTGCTGAACTTTTGGCTAATGCTTTCTTGCTGGACCCTACTAAAATAGTGGATCTAGCTGGATTGCAAGCTGAGTTAGATCAGTTTGCACAAAGAAAGTTGGATGTGGAAAACCACAACCAACAAGAATTGGACGCCGCACAAACGCAAGTCGACAATGCCGTTGCCGACAAGCAGCAAGCGCTCATGGACTTGCTAGTGGCCCAACAAGCAGCCGTAGCTGCAAGGGACCAATACAGAAAGGACATAACAGCTTTAAAGCTAAAATTGTCGACGCCCACCAAAAGTATGGGCATTTACGTCGACAAGTTGGACTCTGTCGCCAAACAAGCGACACAGGGTAACACAAGACCAATGGAATCAGCGATTCTGTCGGATAAGATTAAAAAGATTAAAATCACGCGTTTCGACGGAAACAAACTGAAAGCACGACTCTTTGAATCTGCTCACAAATCAGATTGTTGCATACGCAGCATTCAGAGATGAAATTGTGCAATTACACCTGGCACCATTCTTTGAAGGTGATGCCGCAGAGTGGTTTCTGAGGAATGATTTCCAAACTTGGAAGGAGTTCAATGAAACTTTTAGAAAACGTTTCGCCCCATCAGACGAATGTCTACGGGAAGAGATGGACAAAGTCAAACAAACTGGCAACGACACTCCCACTGAAATCTTGGAAAGATTACAGAGATTGTTCGAACAGATGACAGTGCCCATTCCGGAAGAAGAGAAAATGATCTACACTCTGGAAGCCATATCAGCGTCTGCTGCCAGACTAATTAAACAATCCATAACATTGGATTGCACTTCGCCAAAACTGTGTTCAGTTGTACCAGACATTGAACGAATGACGAAACTTGAAGAGCGCCAAAAACAAAGGAGTAAGACCAAAACTGTGGTCGAAACCCCTAAACCAACTTCGACTCCTACAGAAACAAAACTGCAGGAGGTCAAGTCAAAGAAATTGTTTGTTGTCTTAAAGAATCAAGGGCGAGCAGCTGCAATAAGTGCAGCTGCAAAAGCAAAAATTTCGAACATCTTAGGAGATGCTCGAACAGCACCCACCAATGGTGGTTGTTACAGGTGTGGTGGAGGTCACTTCATGCGGGATTGTAAGTTCAAGCCCGAGGACATGCACAAAGAGGCCAAAGCCAAAAGTGAGAAGGTTTTCTTGGTTCTAACAGAACTAAATAAACAATTGGAGGAGTTAGGCGTTGAAGACTCTAAAGAAGAGTCAAAAAACGAGAAGAAGCAAGTCCTAGAATAAAGATTATAATGGAGGCTTGCTTAACCTTAAGTGATTTTCTCAGTCCAACTGATTTGGATTTGGAAGATCCTATTTTTAATGATATTGACACAAACCAACCTAATCCTTTAGGTGTGTTAAAATCGGAACCCAAGGTTGACACATTAATGGTGAACATTAACCAAAAGAAACCTGGCGCTTTGCCGTACCTAACCGTCCAAATCGGCGGGAAAAAGGCAAAAGCACTATTTGATTGTGGGGCTTCAAGGCCTTACATCAGTGGAGCAATGCTCAGACACTTGAACATGCTTTATCTTGTTGAAAAAAGCAATGACAACACTGTTGTTGTAACAGGTGACAGAGTCACCAAATCCTTTGGTTTCATTACATTGAATATGTCATGGAAAACAGGGAAAGGACCTGTTAGATTTTCAGTCCTTCCTTCAGCATCCAAATACCTACTCTTAGGAGGCACATGGATGGAGGAAAATGGAATAGTTATTTCAATGCCCTCAAAACGCTGGTGGCACATCGATTTCGAACATCCACCTTCTGCAGCCGATATGGCAGCAGCGATTCTCGATAGATTCGAAAAAGAACTCAATATCGAGAAGGAACCCAAAATGAATCTAGAAGATTTAACAAAACATTTGCTATCCAAATGCAAACTACAAGGCAAAGAATATGAAAAACTTTGCGAATTAATCAAAAAGTATGAAACTACTTTTGATGAAAATGCTGGTTGTCATCCAGATTTGGAACATACAATTCCAACTGGTGACGCAAAACCATTCAAATGTAAAGAGCGGCCTTGCAACCCTGCAAAAACTGAGTTATTGAACCAACTCACGGCCACTCTAATCAAAGGAGGATTTGTGGTGCCATGCGAAAGCCCATACAGAAATCCAACTGTAATTGTCTTCAAAAAAGGTGGTACTTACAGGTTATGCATCGATTTTAGTGGCTGAATAAGCAAACTATTAAAGATGTGTACACTATGCCAACAATAGCGATGATATTAGGTTTTCTTGGAGGTAGCTACTTCTTTACAAGTTTAGACTTAACAAAGGGTTATCACCAAATTAAACTAAGTGAAGAGGATCAGAATAAGACTGCTTTCTCAACACCTGAAGGAACATTCAAATATACAAGAATGCCTTTTGGATTGTGCAATGCACCATCCGCATTTCAGAGAATGATGGACCAAATCTTGGGTGACATTAAAGGCAGATTTGCCCTAGCTTACCTCGACGACATCATTATCTTTAGTAAAACGTTCGACGAACATTTACAACACATTGCAGAAATCTTGGATAGATTAAATTCAAAAAATCTAAAAGCAAGCCCAACAAAATGATTCTTTTGTGCGGAACAACTTGACTTTTTAGGTTTTACGGTGTCTGCTGGCAAATATACTGCTAACGACACCAAAATCCAAGCAATATTGGATTACCCTGCCCCTAAAACTTTGAAACAACTTCAGCGTTTTATTGGAATGGTTGGATTCTATGCTCCTTTAATTAAAGACTTGAATTCAATACAGAAACCTTTCTTTGTACAACGTAAGAAAGAAAAGTGGAATAATTTCACTTGGACACCAGAATGTCAAAAAGCCTTTGAGATTCTGAAAGATCTACTCACAGGAGATATCGTGCTACCTTTGCCCGATTTTGCAACTCTTTTTACCATTCACACGGATGCAAGTGCTGCCGGTCTCGGTGCAGTACTCATGCAAGTAGATCCCAAAGATAACCTTTTGCATCCTGTAGCATACGCAAGTCGTACACTGCAAGGCGCAGAAGCAAACTACAGTGCTTCAGAACTGGAGTGCTTAGGAGTAATATGGGGTGTAGAAAAATTCAGACCCTATATTGAATACAATAAATACATGGTTGAGACTGATCATTTGGCCCTCAAATGGTTAATGAACTGTGAACACCCTGCAGGTAGATTGGCACGTTGGGTCATGAAACTTCAACAGGAGAATATAGACATTGTCTATAGGAGAGGCAAAACCAATGTTGTTGCTGATGCTCTCTCCAGACTTGGCACAGAAAGTGATGAAATCATAATCCATGACCAAGATGCAGAGTATGAAAGATCCCAATTGTACTCACTATTTTTATTGACTGATTCTTAACATTGGAATATTTCAATGAAAGAGTTTAAACAAGCCCAAAGAGACAATGAAAATCTCTCTAAGATTATGGATTGGTTACAAACAGACCCAGAGGACGACACTCTCTGGCCTGATGTACCAATGGAATACACGAATCTCAAAACAGTTTACATTAAACAGAGATGGTGTGTTATTCATTTTTGCCCCCTTCAAATCAGATATCTATCTGGAAGATGTGGACAATACGGCTGGACTCAAAATTATAGTCCCCAAATCTTTGCAAGATAAATGCTTAGCACTAGTCCATGACTATTCCAGTAGTGAACATGGTGGCGGTGACGTCACTTTCGAAAGACTTAGACGCTCTTTCTTTTGGGTAAATTGCAGATGAGACACTGTCAAATATGTCGCAAAATGTGACAGATGCCAGCGCTGCAAACCCATACAGAGGAAACCAAAGGATTTACTCCAACCTATCTCAGCCCAGATTGGCAGATTTGAAAGAATTGGCCTAGATCTGATGGGACCTAAACCAATGACGACCAATAGAAATAAATTTATTTTAGTCATTGTTGATTATGCAACTGGATGGGTTGAAGTGGTTCCTTTAAGGAATGCTAAAATCCTGACTCTGGTCCCCCATATTATGAGATTTTTTCAAACCTATGGTGTTCCACGTTACATTGTGTCGGATAATGGCAAACAATTTGTTTCCGACATATACAATGCACTGTGCGAGAATGCTGGAATCATCCCAAATCGGACCTCCCCATACCATCCTCAAACTAACTATACAGAAAGGATTAACAGAAACATTAAAATAATGCTTCAAATTTTCACTTCTGAACATAAGCACTGGGACAGAGTGATTGGAAACATAAATTTTGCACTCCGTACTGCCCTATCAGCTACCACTGGTATAACACCTGCAATGGCGACATTTCTTAAGGAACTTCGACCATTTTGGGACAACAGAGACGTCGCTTATGACGCCTCTTTTGACCCAGAACGACCACATGACGCACTAAGAATGCTCATGAGTCGGATGGCTTCTCTTTTGAAAACTGCAATCAGTAATAAAGAGAAGGCCCAAACAAAACAAAAAGCTAATTATGACAAACATAGGTCGGATGTTCAATTTGATATCAATGACTTGGTCCTAATTAAAACCCATGCATTGTCAAAAGCGGCAATCAGATATTCCCAATCACTAGAAGACAGATACAAAGGTCCCTATGTGATTATTAAGAAAATTAGCAGCAATGCTTATGAAATTGCAAAGCCTATCACTTTACAAAGTAAGGAGACTGTGAATGTTTCAGAAATGAGACTTTATATTCCCACTGATAAGCCAACTGGCTGGCCTATTGCCGATATCGATGATGACCACGAGGAAAACCTCGCTGCACCATCACAATCTATAAATATTGCTAATAGCGACAAGAAGTCTGCTACACTGCAACACATGGGTGACAACAAGTACACAGTCCCTGTTCAATCATCCACCAAAGGTGGAAACCCACAAAAAACAGTGGCTAATGACAGATAATAAAATTGCCAAACCATTGCCCAAAAGACGTGGTAGACCACCTAAAATTGTTTCAAACCCCAATAAGGACAGTGTAATTCCTGTCTTGTTGCCAAAGAGACAAATAAAACCCCCAAATAAATTAAACCTTTAATGAACTTTGGAAAAAATAAATATAAAAAGTAGTTTTATTTGTAAAATACAAATGAAAAATTACAAAGATTGCATAAATAAATACGGTATAAGTGTCAAAAGTGTTGTGGAATCCATCAAGCTGCAAAATAAAAGTGATTATTTCGGTCAAAACGTTGCGGAGACGTCGTATCGACGTAACGCAAAAAAAGGCCAATTGCGAAATCCAATCAAAAGACTGGATTCACCAAAACGTCCAACGTACGCATACGTGACGTTTTCACACGCCTATATAAGACGCGCTGATCAGTCACAAATCATTAAATCATTTAGATTCCAGTGTTAACACTGCTAGATCCCTTGTGAACCGATTTAAGTATTAAAGACTTCCTACTTTCAAACCAACTTATGATGGCTGACAGGAAAGCAAACCTAATTAACTGCCCTGTGTGTGGTGGTTTGGGACAAGGGTGTAAA
>JH431928.1:0-14171 GCA_000239455.1 Strigamia maritima | reverse complement strand
GTAAGTTGTCTGGCCTAATGTGTGTTGTCCACACCTGTTTCTGTTTATAGGGGCGATTGTAGGTCTTGGTAAACGGAAACATGTGTGTACACCATGTCATGCACATAGTTTGTGCTTAGTGTGTGTTTTTGTGACATTTTAAGATGTTCATATTTGTTTTTAGTTTTGATTTTATGATGTTATGATGATCTGATAATATCATCATAATATTATCTGAAGTGTTTGTATTTTATTTTGATATTTATATTCAGTACATTTGCAGATTCACATTTGCAGATTCATATTAGCCTGTTTTCCTAGTTTTGAATCTGGTCACAATTGTTTGTATTCATTTCTTTGAGTGCACTTTGTGTTTTCTGCTCTAACCTAGATGTAAGCAGAAATCCCTGTGCCTGTCTAGCTGTATGGGATCACCCACTGGTCAAGGGTGTGATCTCTTTCTAGTTTTGAGTTATTTATAGCCTTATGGTTTTTTATCATTCTGTTTGTTTTCTGGGTTTGAGATTAAATTCTCTCTATCTTTGATGATTGCAAATGGCTGACTTTTTTCTTCTATGCAACCGTGGATGATTACTGGACTATGGGCAGTTATATTAGTGAGTTTTTGCTCGAAATATGTATTTAATGGCATTATAAGCGATTCCTATCGTGGCCAGTTTGTTGCCAAGCGGCTGGATGTGTGTTTGCATCAAGAACACATCAAGGACTCATGTGTGAAGCAAACACAGCTTTTCCCCATTGATTTGGACCATTTACAGCTCCAATCAATACGTTTTTGCATCCAGCATGACAGAGAAGCGATAGGACGAGGTTTCGCGCATTTGGAGAAAAATCGCGATCGACGGGACCTCGCGTCTAACTCCGGCAGGACGCGGTGGCCCGAGGACGGGGAAAAATTCCGACTTTTCCAGCCAAAATTCAAAAATCGATTTTTGTCAATTTTTGACCATTCGAAGTGCAGTTATGCTTCCACAACTGCAAATAGAACCAGGGCGGACCACATAAGTGTACAGATTCTGTATCCGAAATATCCTCTGCGCTGCTGACACCCATCTGCGGTGGGTCCGTGGCCTAAGGAGAACCAGATACAGGTTGTCTCAAAATTGATCTTGGCAAAATTGAAGTAGATGGTGTAACCTGACTTGACACCTCTTCATTAGGTAATGCCCCCATTCCTGTAGGCCTAGTAGGTGAGCCCTGCGGTGTGCACGCAGGTGATAGAGTAGGCGAAGCCATCTCTTCAGGTGATGAGTCGACATCATCAAATGGTTCTTCATCCGATAAATCCGGTTCACTGGATGGACTATACTCCGTATTGCTACTGTCATCATCGCTTGAATCCGAAACATGCCTTGGCCAAGTTAAAGTATTATCACCAATTGGGTCTTGGCAATGCTCAGTATCTTGGTGATTGCCAAAATTCCTATAAATAGAGGTTTCATCAATCTTCACATACTTGGTTTCAATAACTCGATCAGACTCTGGATCCCAGACACGATATCCATGCGTGCCTATGGCATAGCCAACCAAAACCTGTTGGACTGCTTTACTAGGCAGTCATTAGTTTGGCTGACACATATCACTATTATTGTAGTTGATTATTCATTATTTATTGTATTGATATTTATCTGTTAGATTCTGCTATTTATTTGATGGTTTACAGCATATTTAGTTCCTACCTTGTCGGTAGATGACGCTGTCAGTTTACAGCATATTTAGTTCCTACCTTGTCGGTAGATGGCGCTGTCAGTTTACAGCACATTAGTTCCTACCTTGTCGGTAGATGGCGCTGTCAGTTTGTTTATCTTTTGTATTTTATTTCTCATTTCATGTATGCACATTTTATTTGCAGTTTGTTTACTATTTAACTTGTATTACTGCATTTTACTTATGTTTTGAGATACTAATTTGTCAGTTTATGTTTTCATGACATCTCAAATGTTTCACACTTGTGATGTCATAACCTTTTGTAGCCAAGATGGCTGTGCTCTAGTGCAAGATGCACTCTGTACCTAATAGCAGATAAATCTGTTTTTAAGTAAGTTTCTCTTTATTTGTTTACCATCAGTTGGGCATATAAACTCTAGTAGAGTAGCCTACTATAAGCCAAAGAACCATTCTGGCTTCCAAGTACTGCTTTTGAGCAGACATTCACCTTTGTTAATATGGCAACTCAAGGCCATTCACATTTCCACTGCACTCATTTTTGAGAAGTTCCCAACATGGTAGCAGAGGATAGGACCTGTTGAATTGCCCCTATAACCTGCTTGGGGCAATAAGTGTGAGTATTTTTAAAAAATTTGATTTTTCTGATACTTGCCTAATTTTTTTGTTGTTTTTCTCCAAGTTTCATGCACAAATTCTACCTGGCACATCAACATGACAACTAATATGAGCAACCAACAGGCAGCAAGGATTCCAATACTAGGGACAGCAAATTATGAAAGTTGGAAGCAATCTATGAAAATGTTTTTGATGTCTGAAGGCCTATGGGGATTTGTTGATGAAACAAAAAAGCTAGATCCCAAAACAACACTTAAAGAAATCAGGAAATGGAAGAAAAAACTGAATAGGACACTCGGATATATTTATATTTATGTTTCTGAAGCGAAGAAGTCCAGTATAGATGAATGCAAAACACCAAAAGAGAGTTGGGACGAGTTGCAGAGAATTTATGAGCCGAGCTCACGCGCTCGTCAAGCACAGAAAAGACGGGAATTTTTGCAATTTCGTTTGGAGCATAAAGAAGAAATGTCAGACTTTTTATCACGAGTGGACCATGCCGTACGGAATTTGAAGCTGATTAAAGAGGACATAAATCCACAGCATCATGCATACCAATATTTGGACTTTTTACCGCAAGAGTACAGCCAGGCGACATTTGCGATCTATCATTGGTCGGATGATGATTTCACCGTTAAGAAGGTCGCTGACCAGTTGCTAGCCGAATACGTTCGTTTAAGCAGCATGGGAGGTTGAGTTGGATCAAATAATGGAGCAACTCGTGCTTACGCCAGTTCTAAGGAGCGTCCAAATGCATATTTTCAACCGCAGAGGAGCTTGTCTAATTACACTTGCTATAATTGTGGCCAAGTCTGTCATATTTCACAAAGATGTCCACATCCGCGACGGAATCGAGAACAGTCAGGCAGCAGACGCGATAATCGACGACCTGATGATCGTGGAGGTGACAGTAGTAATTATATTAATCGTAATACCGAAGGTAGACAGCGAAACAACCGGAGCGATGATCGAGGACGCGATGAGAATCGACGAGACAACGGACGCTCGTCATCAGCATCAAAATTGACTCGAGATAGTGCATTTTTGGTTGCCAATTTGCAATCTGATGTCAAATCACCTAGTGCACCTACGGGGGCATTTGGAAGTGCGAATGCCATGGACAAATGGTTTTTGGACTGTGGAGCCACTGATCATGTGTCATTTCACCGACAGTGGTTTATTGATTTTGTTGAGTTAACACCTTTTAAGTTAATTTTAGGTGAAGGTGAATCAACGGTTACTGGTAAAGGTGACATTGTGTTATTAACAAAATGTAATGATGAAATTTGTCGTGTAACACTTAAGAATGTTTTGTATGCGCCGGATTTTAGGGCAAATCTAATTTCTGTATCAAGAATGGATAAGGCTAGATACCATTTGCATATTTATGATTTTACTTTGACAGTATATGCGCAAACAATCACTGAGCCATCTTTAATTGCCAAACTGAAAGATGGTCTTTATCATTTAGAGGGGGCAGAAGTTCAATTAGATACTGTAAAGGTTGGGTTGACTGAATTACCTAAGGCTCAAAAATCAGATGAAGCGCATGTCAAGAGTAATGTCATTGAAAATGCTAAAGTTGATGAACATGGGTCTAAATTTTCAATTTTTACTAACTCTAAATTTAAGAAATTGTCTGATCCTGATTTAATTGTTGATAAGAGAACTAAAAATAACTTTTCTTCTTCTTTGGTAGGCGACATGAACATCAAATCTCCTCATAATGAGAGGAATCGACAGAAATGGGGCAGGAATGACAATTTTTATCCAGAATCAAGGATTTACAACGCTAAAGTTGAGGATCTGACACGTTTATGGCATTCTCGTATGGGCCATATGAACTTGAAATCCATGAAGAAATTGGCACATAATTCACAAGTTTATACCAAAATCAAGGCATTTTGAACAGACAGAGGTGACGAATTTGTTAATGACCGCTTCATCGAATTTTTGGAAGAACACGGTATTGAGGGACAACGTACCAATGCATATTCACCGGAGATGAATGGCGTTGCAGAACGCATCAACCGTACAATTTTTGATGCAGTACGTTCTATCCTAGATGAGACTGGACTACCACAACGCTGATGGGCAGAAATTGCTGTTACCGTTGCCTATTTGAAGAATAGGTTTCCGCATTCTCATTTGGATTTTGAAGTTCCGTATGTTCGGTGGAAGAAGCGAGGACTATCTTTACGCCATATCCGTAGACCAGGTTCCAAGTGTTTTGTACACCATACGACGCCGGGTCGTGGGAAGTTGGAACAACGCGCTTGAATGGGGGTTTTGGTCGGCTATGCCATAGGCACGCGTGGATATTGTCTCTGGGATCCAGAGTCTGATCGAGTCATTGAAACCAAGCATGTGAAGATTGATGAAACTTCTATTTATAGGAATTTTGGCAATCACCAAAATACTGCGCATTGCCAAGACCCAATTGGTGATAATACTTTAGCTTGGCCAAGACATGTTTCGGATTCAGGCGATGATGACAGTAGCAATACAGAGTATAGTCCACCCAGTGAGTCGGATTTATCGGATGAAGAGCCATTTGTTGACGTCGACTCATCACCTGAAGAGGTGGTTTCGCCTACTCCACCTGCGTGCACACTGCAGGGCTCACCTACTAGGCCTACAAGAAAGGGGGCATTACCTAATGCAGAGTTGTCAAGTCAGGTTACACCGTCTACTTCAATATTGCCAAGATCAATTTTGAGACAACTTGTATCTGGTTCTCCTTGGGCCACGGACCCACCGCAGATGGGTGTCAGTAGTGCAGAGGATATTTCGGATACGGAATCTTTGCCCATACCTGCTCAATCACTGGATTTAGACGCTTTGACTGAGTTTAAGTGGCGTCTTGTAGGCGGATCTTCTATTTATTGCAACTGGAGGCGTGAAGAACACGTTCGTAATAGAAATCCGGGCAAAGCTAAGCGTATCGACGTGTATTATTATCCGACAGCTTCACGAAGCCTTCGGAGGAAGGGTGACGTTGAAGATTATTGTGCCAAAGTGCCTATGACAAAGCAAGATTCAATTTCCGATCTATTGAGAGACATCCTGAAATTGATTATTCCGGAGTTACGTCACGACGTGTCTATTTTACCGCACGTGACCCGCAGAGTTATTCAGAAGCTATGAAATCTGTGGAATCCAAACAGTGGACCGAAGCTGTTAATGAAGAGCTGAGTACTTTTGTCAAACGAAAAGTCTAGATGAAGTAGTTCCACCTGAGAATATCACCATTTTAGGAAACAAATGGATTTTTAAATTGAAAAAGAATTCTGCAGGAGAAGCAATGCGTTTTAGAGCTTGTTTAGTGGCTCAGGGCTTTAGGCAGACTTCAGGTATTGACTTTGATGAGGTCTTTTCACCAGTAGTGAATTTTGTGCTCATCAGACTGTTTTATTGCCTTCTGGTAGTCCTTAAAGGCTGGATTGATTCTCACCTTGATGTCAAGTGCGCTTACCTGTATGGTGATTTGGATAAACCCATTTACATGCGCATTCCTCAAGGGGCACCTAATTATGGCAAAGGTCGTGTCTGGTTTTTGAAGAAGGCATTGTATGGCCTACACCAATCGGGCCGAATGTGGAATATCAAGCTGGATGATACTTTATTGGACTTGGGCTTTGATAAGTTACCTATGTGTAATTGCGTGTATTTATTTGGTTTGAAAGCCGTTTTACTCGTTTACGTGGACGACATGATTTTATTTGCTGACTCCGAAGACACCAAAGCAGAAATATTGCGAAGATTGAACCAGAGATTTGATATTGTGGATCTGGAAAGGGTTAAATCTTTATTGGGTGTTGATTTTATTCATGAGGCAGATAAGGTGTTCATGTCGCAAACCAATTACATACTGAAGTTGGCAAGTACGTATAACTTAGTACCTAATAATCTTGTTAAGGTTCCAGTTACAGTAGGTACCACACTTGTTCGTGATGCTAATGTTTTACCTAATACTTTTCCTTATCGTTCTTTAATAGGTTCACTTTTGTTTTTAGCATCGCGCACCCGACCAGATATTCTATTTTCTGTGATCGCTTTATCCCAATATTCCGGAGCACATACCAGCAAGCACGTCAAGGCATTATTACAAGTGCTGCAATATGTTTTAAATACTGCCAATTATCGCATAGAATTAACGCAGTGTTCCTCTGATCGTGTGTGGTCGTACTCTGATGCATCCTGGGCAAGCGACCCCATCACTTCACTTAGTTTTGGGGGCTTTATTGTCTATCTGGGTAGCGTTCCCATTGTATGGAACTGTAAGAAGCAATCAAGTGTAGCATGTAGCACAATGGAAGCCGAGTTTGTAGCCATGGTAAATTGTGTACGTGAAGTACATTGGCTTTGTTCTATGTTTGACATGTGTCCGCTATTTAATTATGTTGTTACACCTATTGTGATGCCATGTCTTCTATACAATTTACACAGAATGATGTGGAAAACTCTCGCACCAAACACATTCGAGAGAAGTATCATTGGCTTCGCGAATGGCACCATAAGAGGTTTTCGATGTTCTTAAGATTCCCGGTGACTTAATGTCGCTGATATTTTTACCACGTGGCTAAGCGGCGAGCGTGTGCGTTTTCTATGTACTAAAGTGTTTTCAAATGTACCTTATTTTTGATTGCTTGTTAACCTATTGGATGATCTGTTTATTTTGTATTTATAGTATATGTGTCATCAAGGGGGCATTTGTTGGACTGCTTTACTAGGCAGTCATTAGTTTGGCTGACACATATCACTATTATTGTAGTTGATTATTCATTATTTATTGTATTGATATTTGTCTGTTAGATTCTGCTATTTATTTGATGGTTTACAGCATATTTAGTTCCTACCTTGTCGGTAGATGGCGCTGTCAGTTTACAGCACATTAGTTCCTACCTTGTCGGTAGATGGCGCTGTCAGTTTGTTTATCTTTTGTATTTTATTTCTCATTTCATGTATGCACATTTTATTTGCAGTTTGTTTACTATTTAACTTGTATTACTGCATTTTACTTATGTTTTGAGATACTAATTTGTCAGTTTATGTTTTCATGACATCTCAAATGTTTCACACTTGTGATGTCATAGCCTTTTGTAGCCAAGATGGCTGTGCTCTAGTGCAAGATGCACTCTGTACCTAATAGCAGATAAATCTGTTTTTAAGTAAGTTTCTCTTTATTTGTTTACCATCAGTTGGGCATATAAACTCTAGTAGAGTAGCATACTATAAGCCAAGGGACCATTCTGGCTTCCAAGTACTGCTTTTGAGCAGACATTCACTTTTGTTCATTTGGGAACTCAAGGCCATTCACATTTCCACTGCACTCATTTTTGAGAAGTTCTCAACATGGTAGCAGAGGATGGTTCCTGTTAAATTGCCCCTATAACCTGCTTGGGGCTATAAGTGTGAGTATTTTTGAAAAATTGAATTTTTCTGATACTTGCCTGATTTTTTGTTTTTTTCTCCAAATTTCATGCACAAACTCTACCTGGCACATCAACATGACAACTAATATGAGCAACTAACAGGCAGCAAGGATTCCAATACTAGGGACAGCAAATTATGAAAGTTGGAAGCGATCTATGAAAATGTTTTTGATGTCTGAAGGCCTATGGGGGTTTGTTGATGAAACAGAGCAGCTAGATCCCAAAGCCACACCTAAAGAAATTAAGAAGTAGGAGAAAAGACGGAACAGGACACTCGGATATATTTACATTTATGTTTCTGAAGCGAAGAAGTCCAACATAGACGAATGCAAAACACCAAAAGAGAGTTGGGACGAATTGCAGAGAATTTATGAGACGAGCTCACGTGCTCGTCAAGCACAGAAAAGATGAGAATTTTTGCAACTTCGTTTGGAGCATAAGGAAGAAATGTCAGACTTTTTATAACGAGTAGACCATGCAGTACGGAATTTGAAGCTGTTTAAAGAAGACATAAATCCACAGCATCATGCATACCAATATTTGGACTTTTTGCCGGAAGAGTACAGCCAGGCAACATTTACGATCTACCATTGGTCGGATGATGATTTTGTAGGTATTTAGTAAATCCAACATGTGATTTCAGTCCAATTATGGCTGTGTTAATGTCAAAGATTCTCATAACACAGCTCTGAATTATTTTCTTTATAACAAAGGCCCCTATGTTATAATAATTGCCAATTAGGCATTTAAGATATTGTCTGTAAATTTATTTTGGCAATTATTGATCATTAACAGTTATTTTGGTATTATTAATTTAGTTAATGGTCTTGGCTAGTTTACCAAATTGGTAGTTTTTGTTTTCATGTCAAAACTGTATTTTCTGCACCAATTTGGTCCATTTGTTTGTCATTTCTCCTTTTAGAGAACTGCATGTCAAGTGATCTAGATGTATGACATCAGTTCTCTATTTTACAAAGCATTTCCATCACCTAGGTGATGAGTGGCTATTTTTAGCAATGATTTAATGCTTTTATTCAGCCCGAGACTACAATTTGTCCCGGGCCTTCTCCTTCCTGCCCAGGTTCAGCCAAGATGGCGCCTGTGAAGTGCTCCTGCCAATAAACAAGTTGTTTTACATGTTTGGACCGTTTAAGTGTGAGTTTTCTCGAAATTACATGCATTAATTCACTTGCGGCATATAAGCAGTTTGTCTGCGGCCGCCGAGAGCCTTTACGCGGCCTAAGAAGTATGCAGAGCCACGTCGCCGGTTCCGAGACGTAGTGCGCGAATTGAAGTTCACGTACGTCAGCCAGAAGCCGCTCGTCCCACATGCGGCTGGACTTCAGCGAGAATTCCCTACGTCATACCGCAGCAAAGCACCATTCGGTGCACTTTTGGTTTTCACCTTATTGCGGTATTTTTGATGTCCAGTACGTACCAATTGAGTCGAAATTCTGAAATTACTGCCAGGTACCAAGCAAGGTACGAGGAACACAGCCAGCCTATCGCCGGAGCGCTCAGAAGCATATTTAGGGCCGACTTTTGGGTCGACAGGAATCGCGGCAACTTTTGGCTGCAGCCGGGCCACCGAGTCCCGCCGAGCGATCTCGGATTTTCCATCCAAAATCAAAATTTCCAAAAATTGCAAAAATTTGATTTTCACCAATTTCTTCACCTTTACGGTGCTCGTGGGTCCTGGCCAAACGTATTCCACAACAATTGGTAGCAGAGGGTGGTTAATTGGACTAGGACAAGCATCCAAAATTGCCCAAAAGTGAATTTGGACAAAAATCAGTAAGAAATTGCAAATTCTTCAATTTGAGCGGAAATTGTCTTGTCTTTTGAGTTTTTCAGATCGCCAAGATGTCCGAGAAGGACATAACCAAGTCGGCAGCCTCCGGGATACCCAAACTGGACCGCACCAATTATGTCCAGTGGTGTGTTGACGTACAGCTTCTCTTAGAAGAGAAAGGAATTTGGTCTTTTGCAGTTGGCAAGCAAGAAGAGCCCCCAGCCACAGCATCTGCACAGGAAAAGCAGAAATTTGCTGAGGATAAAGCAAAAGCACGGGCTATCATCCTCCAGCGCCTTGTTCCATGTTTGCAACTCGCCGCAATGAAGTGCGAGGATACACAAGCGGTGTGGCTCCACCTTAAGAAGCTATTTGAGCCTAGCTCTATCGCCAGAGAAGCTTCACTTGTGGAAACGTTCTATGGGATCCGCAGACTGGAAAATGAGGAGCTCGACACCTTCATAAGTCAACTGGAAAAGGCAGAGGATGACTTAATCGCCGCCGAAGCAAAATTGAAGCCCGAAGACCAGATCAAAGCCTATATTCTGCTTTCACGTGTTGGAAAAGATTTTGAATTGCAGATTCAATCAATCTACCAATGGCAGAAAGTCAACTTTACCTACGAAAAGGTCCAAGAAGCGTTATTGTTAGAAAACAACCGCAGGAAGCTCAGTGAAAAATCTCTCGAGACGGCTACGGCTTATTCATTAAGTCTTAAAGGCCATAGTGTAGTGAGTGATAGTGGTGCTTCATCCAGTGACAGCAAGGCTCATCTGCAGTCAATCACCTGCTACAACTGTGGCATCAAGGGTCACTACGCACGTGATTGCACTAAACCAAAGGTGCCGAGGTCTCAGCAGCCACAGCAGGGCCAACCACAGCAACAAGGGCGTGGCCGTGGCCGAGGAAGACGCCGAGGTGGGCGTCAAGCGCCTAGTGTACCGGCTGAAGCACATAAGCCACAGTCTGCATGGTTTGCCAACGCACCAGGTGAACCAACTGTTCCAAAGTCACCTCAGGTGTGCAGTGCAAGTGTGGATGTCACCTCAACGGCATGGTACTTGGATTCATGTGCGTCACACCATGTTTGTGGCAACAGGGAAATGTTCTGCGAGTTCGAAGAGCTTCAACCCATGCGTCTAGAGTTGGGTGAGGGCTCATCAAGTATCACCGGTCGTGATACCATTGAGCTCATAGTGCAAGTGCATGGAGCCCCTCATGAGATCAAACTTCTAAATGTGTACTTTGTGAAAAACTTTAAGCGTAATCTCATTTCTATTGGCAAAATTGATTGTGTAAAATACCATGTGTCAATTTATAATAATTTAATGAAAGTGTATAAAACCAATTCCAAAGTTTGCTCGTTGTACGGTAAATTAGAGGATGGACTCTACCGTATTCAAGGACCTGTTAAGTACAGACAGAATAATCATTCTAGTTTAAATAAGTCTGGAACTCGTGCAACAGAGCCAAGTCCAACGGGCAAGCCTGAGAATTACAGTGTTTCTGTGAACATGTGGCACCAACGTTTTGGACACATGTACACAAAGGGTTTAAATTATTTATTGAACAATGTTAATGTTAAGGGTATTGAGTTGCACCAAAAGGTGTCAAATGCCATTTGTGACAATTGTGAGTTGTCTAAATCCACCAGGGCAGGATTTAAGTCTGAAAGTCTGCTAGTAGCTAGTGAGCCCCTTGAGTTACTTCAAATGGACCTATGGGGGCCCTGTCCTGTCCCATCCCTAGGGGAAGCACGTTATTTATTATGCGTAGTGGATGATGCTACCCGCTATACTTGGATTTTCCCTTTGCGCTCCAGAGACCAAGTATTCGAAACCTATAAGAAGTTTCACGTGCAAGAAAATCAAAGCAATCCGCACAGACCGAGGTGGGGAGTTCACATCTAGTGAATTCGAGCAGTTCTTAACCTCACTTGGTGTGAGCATACAAAGAACTAATAGCTATAGCCCAGAAATGAATGGCGTGGCAGAGCGAGTGAACTGTACAGTTCTAAACAGCATTCGAGCCATGTTACTCGGTGCTGGATTGCCAAAGCCACTCTGGGTCGAATTAGCTATAACCCTGGTCTACCTAAAGAACAGGTATCCTCACTCTCGTCTCGGAAATAAAATCCCTTATGTCTTGTTTTGGAAACGTCCAGTGTCCTTAGCACACTTAAAGATTCCAGGTTCCTTGGCTTATGTGCATGTGCCAAAGCCATGTAGGAGTGACAAATTAGAGTCACGTGCCTGGAAGGGCGTTATGGTGGGATATGCCATGGGAACTAGGGGGTTTAGGATCTGGGATCCGATATCAGGTGATGTGTATGAGTCTAAGCACGTCAAGTTTGACGAGACTAGGTTGTACAAAGATGTTGTACAGACCCACGTAGGAGACAGTCCATTTGAGACTAGTGTTGGTAAGAATGTGTTTGCTCCATCAGCCAGTGATACTAGTGATACTGATGATGAGGATACCACACCCCCACGTCCCAGACTCACACCGACGCGTCCCCCACCTCCTATTCCAGCACCTGCAGCGCAGAGATTTCCGACCCAAGATATTCCTTCTTTTGTGTCGATGCGTAAGAAAGGATTTTCGATTGCCACCACCCTTTTAAGACCCACCAGGATAGCGCACAGGGCGCCTGTACCCCATAAGCCAGGTTGGGAAAGGAAGAAAGTCCAAAGACAATCGGGTGCCACAAAAGGGCAGTGGGATGTTTATTACTATGCCCCGGGATTGCGCACAGCCCTGCGTAGCAGGCCAGATATTAAGGCATACTGTGAGAATAACTTAAAAGTCAAATACAAAGCAGACGAGTATGACTTTGTGACGGGGTGACTTGGCCATCGATATATCGAACGATATATCGATTCCAGTCGCAACTTTAACACGATACTACCGCCTAAAATGCATATAGTACCGAGACAAAGTCGCAATGAGTTCAGATTAAAATATATTAACACTTAAATTCAGGTTTAAATTACTTTATTGTTACACTTGAATAAATATCTTACATAACTAGTTTATTCCATTGTTTCCGATCTACCACGTGGTTTGGCGAGCACGTTGGAGAAATTAGTCCTAGCGATCTGAATATCGACGTTGACTTTGCAATATGGTCGTCACAAAGCTAACATGAGTTGATCTAAACTTTATACCAACACATGTTGTCACCAAGACATTAAATCTTGACCCAAGAAAAGAGGTGCAAATTGATTCCCGCCAATGGTCAAACCATTCCAATCACACGGCGGTTTAGGTGTCAAAAGGGTTACGGATCACTAGGTGATCTGTATGCCCGAATTTCACCTAGTGAACCTTATGTGCGCCATCAAACATGATGCCGCAAATCCGCGTCTTGCACGACGCGTTATTTCACAAGGGGCCCCGGGCCATGAAAGAGGAGAAAAGATAACATAGACATTACTTTACTCACGGGTCGGCCAGGTCCTGTGCTGCGTCTTCGAAGCTACCAAGTATGTTACGGGCATGAAGGTCCTGTCGACCGTAGTCCGGCTATCTTGCCCACTGGCCACTCGATCTCGGCAGCCATCTGGTATAACCGCGTAAGCGGGTATATAAGCGGATGCACAACTGATTCACTGGCCTCATATTTGCCTCATAAATCAGAGGCGCCAAAGGCTTAATTATTACAACGTAAATCAAGCACACAGGCAAATAATCATAGGTCAGTATCAGTATCAATGTCAAATCCGCAAGAAGCTCTACTTCCTGTTTTGCATGGCTTTTTATACTTGTCTAATCCCTTTATCACTGATAAGGGGATTATGACAAGATAATCCGATAGGGGATGAGTCATGATGGAATGTTCATCATGACATCATTCTCTAGTATCGAGGATAATATAAAATTATCCATTCTTGAAATATTTACATATTCAATCAGGACAAGTGATAAAATATAAGCATAATTAACTCTATGATTTACATAGAGTTTTTATCTCTTTATCACAAATATTATATTAATTGGGAATAATCATTAAGGTCGCGCTAGCGCCCTCTTTGGTCATTCCTTGACCATATACAGATACTTGTATCATAGTCTCTAAGTAGACTTCCAGAGTCTACTCAACTACTATTAGTTTTCATCTCTATCCCAACATCAAATAAACTCACTTTATTCATGTAAATAGGTATTCTGCTGTAACTTTGGTACACTCAGTGCACCATAGTTACCGTTCATAAACTACGGGGTTCGAGACCGTCACACGTCCCCCCGTCTAGAAAATGAAGATGTTCACATCTTCATTATTCTAGACCATCAAAGATCATGTGAATAAATACGTGTAAAGGAGTTTCTCACTATTTTCCCAAATGTTGAGAGCTTCCGACTACACTGTGCTACTATAGTTGATAAACTTTTAAACCTAAGAGTTTGACAACTATGTTCACTAATTTCACTAGTCAGAGTTATTGGACACATCCATGGGCTCTGACTCAGGAAATTTATATCCCTGCAAGAAGGTAACGAAATCGTCGAGACGAGTGTTTCGAGTCCTTTTCCGTGAACTTCTTCTGACTGGCTCTACTACTGGTGGGTCAACTGGTTTTGGAACCAGTTGTTCTGCCTCTTTCGCAGCCTGTTCTTTCGCTTTCCTATGACGCTGTTTCTGAGATTTAGTCAGAGGCTTT
>JH431926.1:5329-15832 GCA_000239455.1 Strigamia maritima | reverse complement strand
GAGTCCTACGTGCTAGTCCGAGTCCTCGTGCTAGTCCGAGTCCTCGTGCTAGTCCGAGTCCTCGTGCTAGTCCGAGTCCTCGTGCTAGTCCGAGTCCTCGTGCTAGTCCGAGTCCTCGTGCTAGTCCGAGTCCTCGTGCTAGTCCGAGTCCTCGTGCTAGTCCGAGTCCTCGTGCTAGTCCGAGTCCTCGTGCTAGTCCGAGTCCTCGTGCTAGTCCGAGTCCTTATACGTCATACAGAGTCACCCGGACATACCAAGTCCTCATGCATTATTGTTAGGTTAGGTTAGGTTAGTTTAGGACGTTCGACTCGGGAACCGGGGTCTCGGGTTCGAATCCAGGCATTTCTTCAGTTTTTTTTTAGATTAAGTTGAGGGTGCTTGAAAAAATAAGTCCACGCACATGCGCATTAGACTCATGTGATGTACAAAGACTCGAGGACTCGGGAGAACAGTTAAGAAAAACATTTCTGCGTGCGGGACTATTAAATTTGGAAATAGTTCCAACATATTGCGAGAAACTCCCATTGGCTAGAACCTGTTTGCTTGCACATTAATACAATATATGGTCTACTAAAGTCTATTTACCTATATGTTTGGAGTAACTCGGATTGGTCAGTGGACTGATCGCAGGAAAGTATTCATACCCTAAGTCACATGTCTGTCAGTAACCAATGAAAGTAAAGGTCATTTTTAAATAAACCGCGCGAAACCGCCATCTTGAAGAAATAGATGGCCCGGTAGAGGGCCCGGTCCATGATTAGTTTTAATCTTGGCCCGGTCGAACCGCGCAAAACCGCCATCTTGAATAAATAGATGGCCCGGTCGAACATTTGACGACCGGTTCTGACCGGTTTAGAACTACTTTGTTCTGCGCAACACCATTTAACAGTTAATTGCCACGACCAATCCGAGTTACTCCAAACATATAGGTAAATAGACTTTATATATGGTCGTTTTTTGTTTTGTTTAGGTTCGTTTATGGTTGCTTAAGTTCGTTTATGTTCATTTATGCCCTTTTATGGTAATTTTTCGAATTATTTTATTAAGTCCATTAAACAATTGCGGGGAAAAGGCTCTAGCCAATGGGAGTTTCTCGCAGTGTGTTGGAAATAAAGTTTAGTCAGCTACTAAACGCTAACCCTAACACATGTATCTTACATTATTTATTAATTTTATGGCAAATCCAATGAATAAAATTCTGGTCACAATAATTTTTTGGAAATTTGGATTGTTGACAACAATTACATAGCTCCATTATGACTTTGTTTGAGGGCTTCGCAGACCCATACATCCAAATTAGAAAAGTTGCTCAAGAAATTGAACATCCTAGATCAATTTAATTTTTTATTTTATCTTCAACCGTTCTTGAGATATTGTTAAAATTGCAAAAACCTGATTTTGGTGGTTTTTAAATTTTTTTTCTCAGTAACTTCTTGAGCAATCTTTAAAAATTTTACACGAAATGATAGGCCTTACTTCTCTTTAAATCCTCTTGAAACAAATTATTTATAAGCTAGATAGTTTTTAAGAAATCTTGAATTTTTGAATCTGTTTTCAGTACCTGGGATGAATAATACTTTTACATACTGTAAATGACAATATAATTTTAAAGGGTTTACTGCATCAAAAATTTTGGCCACTGTTTGAAGGGCGCTGTTTCTGACATCACAGTTGGTATTCCCGGTATTCCCCAAAGCAAATCAATTTGCGATTAACTACATTACATGATATATCATGTAAAGATCACTTGTTGAAGATGCAAGAAAACATGCAGTGAAATTATTGATCCAACTCAGCTCTAGTTCTTCTATCTGTTTAATAAAGTCAACTGCACTGCTGACATCAGAGGAAGTTAGCTTTCCATTTGACAAATAATCCTTGAGTCGAGCACTTCCTGTTGCCTTTCGACATCAAGTACCAGCATCATACCCAGAACCATAAAGCTGTCTTAGAAAAAAATTCATATACTGTGATATTTATAAAAAGCAGATTAAATAACATTTAATTAAATAACATCTGCTGCACTAACTAATGTTTTTCTAGATTTAATAAAAATAACATATTTTTCTATCAGTTTAAAAAATAATTCAAGGTTTCTGTTTTTAGATCAGTCATTATCTAAATTGTGCTCTTGCACTGCTATTACTGATATTAGCATAATGGTGTTGCATACGCCCCCTCAACTCTCAATTTTCTAATGAACTGGCGGCAAATAAAATGTCTTCTTTCTTCAAATTGTTACGTAGATAAAAAACTTAGTAAGCAAGAAATTAAGCCGCATATCCCAAGTGTTTATTTATACACTACTTTATGTAATATAATTGTTTTTGCAGTTATACTAAGTTTATTGAAAAACTTTTAGAAGAAAAAAATTTCGCATTTTGAACGTCCCGTACTCAAATATTAAAGATTTTGATTGAGCATACAAATTATATATAAAAAAAAAAATATGTAAGATAATACTCGCCCAACGTGGGGCTCGAACCCACGACCCCGAGATTAAGAGTCTCGTGCTCTACCGACTGAGCTAGCCAGGCTACTGGTTATGTTGATTCATACTAAATATCTCTAGCAACTGTGTCTATTAACCATATGCACTAAGATTAACTATGTACTATGGAGGTTTTTTCTTTTTACTGTTTATTTAGTTCTGTTTTTAATTCCAGTCAGCAATCTCTGTTTGACTGTCCATTGTGTTCCAGATGGATGGGTTTGCTGATAAGAACTTGATGGTCGAAAGCACTGTGAATAATTTGGGAAAATGACGTGTCTGTATAAAAAAAAATTTTGTTTATTTTTTATTGTTAATTTATTTTTTTCAATAAATTAATACAACAATGTGAAGTCGTCTTGATTAAACCAAATTTTGTCAAAATTTTTATTTACAAATAAAAAATTAACAAAATAAACAAATAAACAAAAATTATAAATTTGTCAAATTTGTAATAAAAGTATGAATAATTCAGATATTTAATATAAAAGATTGAACATTCATTAGCCCGGCTAGCTCAGTCGGTAGAGCACGAGACTCTTAATCTCGGGGTCGTGGGTTCGAGCCCCACGTTGGGCGCGTTATTTTTTTTGTATTTTTTTTTGTATTTTTTAAATTATAACTCAGAAAAAACATTCGAGAATCTTCAAAATAAAAATCGATTTTTTAATATAATAATTTTCAACAAAAAAACAATAGCACATTTCTGCATAAAGAGACGCAGCATGCATTTAACAATCTATTTTCAAAAAAATCAAATCAACCAAAAAAAAAAAAAAAAAAAAAAATTAAATCAAAACTATTCAAAATAATAACGCTCCACATACCGCATTACCTTTTACAAAAAATCAAAAAAATTTTTTTTGTCTGTTGGATAAGAAAGAGTCATCCATTCAAAACTCCATGCGTGTGACCGAAGAAAAGCGGTTCTGTGTAGCCCAATCGATTTATTTTACTTCACACAATTCAATCAGCGCCATCTGCTGCTAGCCAAGCAAAACTTTTGATACAAATTTATTTCTTTTCACCTATCCAATAAGTAGACAACAGAAAAAAGAAATTATATTGGCAATCAGTGACCTTTTCATGTCACTCGAAAATTAAACTAAGTCCAATCACAGGACAAAGAAAAGACTTAATTCAGACCTCATGCCAACTGGGAATTGTTCATCTTTAAGAAGAAAAAAAAAAGGAAGAAAAAAAAAAAAAGACTGACTCAAGTGAAAAACACTGTGAGTAGGGGAAGAGAAGCAATCTTGCACTTGGATAATTTATTTTGTCGCAAGGTCTTTCACCTGGTTCAAAAGATCGATAAATTTCAAGTGGTTTTTCTTTAATGCATTCATATGTAATGATGGTTGAAATGTCTATAAATCTATTATTAACTTAGATTTTACTATCAAAATCACAACGCGGGCTTAGAATTATCTAGCTAATGTGATTTAACTTGATGTCTTGATGATTTACTATATTATCGTAACTTTCGAGTGAAATAATTAAATATTTCAATAATTTATGGTAATTTAAAATTGAAATTGTTTTTGTAAAATTTTATATTTTTTGTTGAAGTGTGAGACAACAAGTGAGAGATAAAAGTGGGACCAAATCGCAAGTATGCCGTATTCCCTTTGCGACGAGCGCCCTGCCACTACGTAGTGGCCAACAATATCCCTCAAGCGTAAAAAAAAAAAAAAAAAAAATTCATTTAGGCCATTTTAAGAGATGGAAAAAATTATTTAACCATAGAATTTTAAATGTCGTAAACCCTTTAATTGTAACTGTATAATTTTTCCGTTAAATCAATTTTTTTTTAGATTTACGTTATAGTTTGAAACGTTTGAAACGGACTCCAATTTTTTTTCAATTAAACCGAGATGCATCAATTCAACTAAGCTGAGGTACAATTCAGCATTTTTAGATACATAAATTACCGTATTTTCACAAACACCAGCTTAAAATAAAAATGCCAAAGCTTTCTCACGAGTAGACGATTTCTGTATTTTATACGCTTCATAAAATTTATCTTAAGAGCCAGTGATCCGCGTTGTCCTGGATGCTAAGCCATTCAAATTTAAACTACTTTTTTTCACAAATTTTTGTTGAATTTTATGTAATTTTTTTTTTTTTTTATTTTTTTTTTTACATTTTTTTTCAAAAATTTTGAACTTTAAAAGTATAAGTAACCAAAAAAGCTCCAGTTTATTGAATTTTATTTATTTAACAAAATTTTACTTTCACTGGAATCAGCCCTGATGAATTTTGTATTTTTGTGAGATTAAAACGCGCAACCTAGAAAGGCGTCCCCTAAAAAACTTCGCTGTACAACACATGGTAAGTCAGTGCATCAGCTGTGGCTTCACTGTATTACATCGCGCATCAAGCACAATAGTTACCCGCATCTGGAATCGAGAACTTGCTGAAGATCAATAGCAATGCCTGTTGCACCACCATCTTGACCGATGGCCCCATCCAGTTTTTATACAAAGAGATTACCTCAGCCAGAAAATGAATTAATCCATGAAATGAATCCACAAGAACTGTGGCCATTGGACAAGAAAAAAATCACTAATTCCACTAAACTTTATCCAACAATTCGTGCACGAAACTAAAAAGTGAACTTTATTTCATTGTACTGAAAATATATATATTGTGGTCTCTTTTTTTAATCCTCTAGTCGACCTGAGTCGAAAAATCATTGTTTTGTAACCATAAAATGTGCGCAACAATACAAAAACCTAAATATAAATAATTTTTTAAAAAATATTTTACAAGCGTTTTCGTTTGTTAACAATGGCATGCACATTTTTGGACTACAAAACAATGATTTTTCGACTCAACACAACCAGAGGATTATAATAGGTTATTAATCAATCGGAGTTTCGTGCACGAATTGTTAAATAGAGTTTTCACTGTATTCATCTTCAATAGTAAACATATTTTATCGCCACCAAAAAATCAATCAAGTTTACATGATACAATTATACGAGCAATTTGTAGTTCTTTAAGTCATTACCACACACAATAAGGGCGCACATCACTTCAATATCATCCAAGTACATTACGATATTAACTTACATTTAGTATATTTTTTTTTTTTTTAGTTGCAACAAAATAAAGATTTAAAAAAAGAATAAGTTGCGACTTACTTTCACACTTGACTCCCTGATGGATTACACCATATAATAGGGAACCACAGTGGTCGCAAAAAGTCGGACTACTATATGTGTGTACTTTGAATTTGTGCTTCGTTCTAGTCTGTAAAAATAAAAATTTACTGTAAGAACACATTTAAATCCAAAGATAGATTTATAAACATATTTTAATTTAAAAAAAGAAAAAAAATTATATTCTTTCGACGTCTCTACCTTAGCAAGCAAAATGGGCTAGTAGTATAGGCATAGATGTCTGGTAAGCATAGTAGCCTCTGGTTTAATTCCCGGTCATTGCAGTATGTTATTACTTTTTTTTAGTTGATTTTTGTCTATGCTAATTTTAACTGATCTCTGGTGAGTACATTGGAAAGAGATTTTTCGCTTCGTATAATCTTAATGAGATGATGACATCAGTTTCTAAGAGTTTGGTCAAGTATAATATAATCAAAAAATAGATGGTGTGCGAAATTTCGGACGGAATATTTTTTTAGTACGAAAGAAGACGAAACGATATCCACCGATATCAATAGTATTAAAATTCACAAAATATCGGCCGATAAAATATCAAAATACCGAAGATGGCACAGGTGTTGGAGAAAAACCACTAAAATCTTGCAAGTTTGAAATGCCAGAATTTTTATATTATATTTTGGTCTAGACGACGGCCGAATTTTACTCGATGAATTTTATTATATAAGAGTTACCGTTTTTAGGAGAAAAAAAATTTCCTTAATAAAAACTAAATTATAACCATAACAACATCTCAAACAGGGACTCGAACCGGACCCTTAAACTGTCAATTCAGCTATTATCAATCAGTTTAGATAAAAATAAAAAAAAAAACTTTTGTCAGAAGTGGGATTTGAACCCACGCCCAGAATACTGGACTGCGACCTTAACGCAGCGCCTTAGACCACTCGGCCATCCTGACACGGCAATCAAAACACTTTTTTTATTAATAATTGTCTTAAGTAATAGTTAAGAAAAATTATTTACAAAAAGTACGCCCGAACAGGGACTCGAACCCTGGACCCTTAGGTTAAAAGCCTAATGCTCTACCGACTGAGCTATCCGGGCACGATAACTTGTTCTATACTCTATTTATCATTTCGTGCGCGAAACTCCCATTGGTTAATAACCTATATTGCATCGAAAGTATATATTGTGGCATCTTATTTTAATCCTCTAGTTGAGCTGAGTCGAAAAATCATTGTTTTGTAGTCCAAAAATGTGCATGCCATTGTTAACAAATGAAAATCCTTGTAAAATATTTTTAAAAAATTATTTACATTTGGGTTTTTGTATTGTTGCGCACATTTTTTGGCTATGAAACAATGATTTTTTGACTCGAATCGACTAGAGGATTAAAATAAGATGCCACAATATATACTTTCAGTACAATATAGGTCATTAACCAATGGGAGTTTCGCGCACGAAATAATAAATAGAGTTTTTTTTTATAGTAAGTAGACTTATTTTTTCTAAACTTTGAAAGTTTGACAGTTTAGCGCCAACGTTTTTGATTTTAATTAATAAAATCCACAAATAACTTCTTCTTTTTTTTTTAAATCGATTATGGGACGTAAAATTACGACATGGCTAAAATTACGATCACCCACGTCTCATGCGATGCGCGCCAATAATGGTCATGATCATAATAAAACAAACTCTAGGACATCAAAAATGACAACATATCAACAAATCATCTGTTTGTTTAAAAAAAAAAAAAATAAAAAATAAAATAATGTCAAAAAATAATAAAATTGTCAGAAGTGGGATTTGAACCCACGCCCAGAATTCTGGACTGCGACCTTAACGCAGCGCCTTAGACCGCTCGGCCATCCTGACCACAGTACTTATGTATGAAAGTTTTGATGTTCAATTCGCTCAAATAATATCTAGTAAAAATTATTAACAAAAAGAAACGCGCCCGAACAGGGACTCGAACCCTGGACCCTTAGGTTAAAAGCCTAATGCTCTACCGACTGAGCTATCCGGGCTGGCTGATGTAATGTTACTACGTTATTATTATTAAATAACTGTTGCATGGCTTCCTGCTTTGCTTGATTAATGACGTGTATAGATAGTGTTTACACAGTTTTGCGCTCTAATTTTAAAACAGGGGAAGTTGGAGGCCCAAGTCAAAACAGAGACAAAACACATACGATTTAAGGTTTATATGGCCTTTATTGAATGTTTAGGGGCCGGCCGCATCTCATCATTTCTTACTTCCCTGCTGGTACCATAGAAGAAGCCAAGGACCATGTGGTAGGAATCTCTTGCATCATTGCTGTGTTTAGCAGCAGCCAGTACATCCGCTCGTAGAGGTGAGACCCAGTGAACTGGACTCATCGGGACAAGCAAGAGGGCTGGAAGCTGTGACCAAGAACTGTGTTGCTTGGCTGCTAGCTCAGTACCAACTGACTGGCCCTTGTGTTCCTTGGCCTCTCCTACTCTCCCTCCGGTTAGGTCATTTCTTGGATTATTCCATCCTTGCTGCCATCTAGTAGAAGCCATAGAGTAGTTAGTAATCATCATCATCATCATCATCATCATCATCATCATCATCATCATAATATAATTTGTCATTGGTGTCCGAAGCCTTTAGCAATATTTGCAACCGACGGCAGATGGCGCACCGGTTTTTAAACAGCATTCAACGGGATTGGCTGTTATTGGTGACGTTTTAATAATCTCGGACACATGTTTAACAGGGGAATCCACACGGGACCCCACAGGATCTCACGGGATTGGTGATCCAGTATATTTAACAGGATAGGATTTGATTGGAATCCACGAGTGATTTTATGGGTTAAACGGGATTTCACGAGTCATTGTTGACGGAATTTTGGTGATTTAACTGGATTTTAGTGACTTTTACGTGATTTTAATAATTTTACGGGATTTTAAGAGTCCTGTATGGAATTTTAATAATTTTTATTACGCGATTTTAATGATTTTTACGGGATTTTAATGCTTTTATTATTTTTATTTTTACAGGATTTTAATGATTTTTATGGAATTTTAATGATTTTTTATGGAATTTTAATGATTTTTTATGGAATTTTAATGATTTTGTATGGAATTTTAATGATTTTTTTATGGAATTTTAATGATTTTTTTATGGAATTTTAATGATTTTTTTATGGAATTTTAATGATTTTTACAGGATTTTAATTATTTTCACGGGATTTTTATGATTTTTATGGGATTTCAATGAATATTACAAGATTTTAGTGAATTTTACGAGATTTTAATTAATTTTACGGGATTTTAATGAATTTTACGGGTTTTTAATTATTTTTTACGGGATTGTAATGATTTTTACGAGATTTTAATGATGTTTACAAGATTTTAGTGATTTCATGGTGATTTCGTGGGTTAAATGGGTTGTTTACAGGTTAAACAGGATTTCACAGGAAATCCCGGGTGTGGGTGTTTGAGAAGTTTTCAAGTTACGTAGTAACGGGTAACTTGCTAGCTAGAGTAGTTAGTGGTGGTCAGTGTCAGTACAGTACCATAATACAGTGTAGTAATCCGTCAGAAGGGGTCATTTCTAATGCTTAGTTCACACTGAACATGACGTAACGTAACGTAATTTTCAAAAATTTAACGTAACTTAAGGAAAGTAACATATGATTTTGTTCACTCTGTTTGTAGACAGTAAATGTAAATCGACCAATCACGCAATTTCTCGTTTTATCCCGTTTGTAATAGGACATTGGTTGCCATAATTTCTTAAGTTACGTTACTTCTTACTTCAAAATAGATTTTGAAGTAGGAAGTAACATAACTTAAGAAAATACAGCAACAAATGTATCATTAGAAACGAGATGAAATGAGAAATTGTAATGAAATGAGTAATCTGTACTGTGACGTTGTTATAAAACACGCCAAAATAAAAAAAACTCAACATAAAAATTGCAAAAATTTATTCTAATACTGTATGTCTAAAATGTCATTTTGAAAAAAGTAAAATGGATTTAACCAAAAAAAAAAAAACAACGCCCGAACAGGGACTCGAACCCTGGACCCTTAGGTTAAAAGCCTAATGCTCTACCGACTGAGCTATCCGGGCCTGTCAATAGCATATCATTACGTCATTATTATTTCAAGACTTCCTGCTTATTTGATGACGTGTTTACCGAGGTGTGCCTCGGTGTCTGCCTTGATGAAAGCAAGGACTACAATCTATCAATGTTACATATTTTCACCATAAGGTGGCGTACCAATTTATGGCGCAAAAGATTGTGGGAGTCGGTCAGACATAGAATCGCCCCACAGCATTGAGTTTCTCGTCCATTAGATTGTAGTCCTTGGTGAAAGAAACCTCTTTCACCATGGTTTCTGCTTAAGATTTCGTTAAAAAATTGTAAACTTTCGATTTGATAAAAAAGAAAGCAATAAAGATGAAAAAAGCCGACTATAGTTGAATTTTTGTTCTGAAATTTTATATAAAAAAATAAAAATAATAAAAATAACAATAAGATAATAATTTAAAATTTTTTTTTAAAAAAAAAAAAATTGATTTTGCCTCCTATGAGAATTGAACTCACGACCCCTGGTTTACGAGACCAGTGCTCTACCACTGAGCTAAAGAGGCGATTGTAACAATGTACGTAAACTATTTGTTTTAATTAATTTCTAAACGTAAATTAATTACTTATTTTAAACAATTGATCTTTGATTGTTGAAATGCATGATTTTGTAATATAAAAATTATACTTATAAATATTTTTAAAATTTTAATAATTTAATTTTAAATTTTAATAAACTATTTATATGTTATAATCACCTGCCTCTTTAGCTCAGTGGTAGAGCACTGGTCTTGTAAACCAGGGGTCGTGAGTTCAATCCTCA
>JH431925.1:6737-20577 GCA_000239455.1 Strigamia maritima | reverse complement strand
AGAATCTGGTTAAAGGGGATTTGCCGTCTGTTTCTCAGGTTCCGTGCATCTCGTGCGACAAGGGCAAGATGCATAAGGTGCCGGTACCAAAGCTGGCAATCCGTAGGTTTGAGCTGCCGCTGGAACTCGTTCATATGGATTTGGTTGGACCAATGAGAGTTGAGTCTCTAGGAGGTGCGATGTACGCTTTCACGCTAGTGGACGACGCAACACGGAAGATGTTTTTTTATCTGCTACGCAGGACGACGGACGCTTTTGAGCAATTCAAGATTTTCAAAGCCAAGATGGAGTTGTCTGGGCACAAGTTGAAGCGAATACGAGTGGACAAGGGTGCCGAGTTTACTTCCCGCAGATTTCTGGAATATCTAGAGGAGTGTGGTGTTCATCAGGAGACGACCATACCGTACTCGCCAAACCAGAACGGGGTGGCTGAGCGCGCCAACCGCACTCTGGTGCTGGTGGAGATGGCGAGAACCCTTCTGGTAGACAGCAGGCTTCCCAAATCCTACTGGGCTGAGGCCATGGCCACTGCGGCGTACACCAGGAATCGTTGTCCTACCAAAAGCTTAAAGGATATGACTCCGCAGGAGGCATGGACAGGAGAGAAGCCAGGTTTTGGGCACCTGCGAGTTTTTGGTTGCCATGCCGAGGTTCTCGTGGACAAGGCTTGTCGTACTAAGCTAGACGACAAATCGCGCTCGTGCTATTTTTCTTGGGTACTGTCAGAATAAGAAGGCGTGGCGCTTCTTTGAGCCCAAGGCAGGTAGGATCATTGCTTTGCTCAACGCAAGGTTTTACGAGGACACGCCGGGATCGGCGCTGCTGGATGCTGCCGCGCCGGCGATTGCGACAACCGCAGGGGCTGCTGATGCTGCTAGATGTCTCGACATCACCGGATTCGATTTCTGCGCTGCCCCGGAGGCCACACCGACCACGCTGGTAGCAGAGGGTGGTTCCCCCGAGGCACCGGTCATCCAGGACGCAGGCGAGGAAGTTTTGCCGGTTGTTATTCCGCAATCGGACGAGACAGCGGACCCGAGCGTTGCGCAGGGCCAAGCGGAGAGACTCGGACCTGGCACACCTGGCCAAGCGAGCGCGCCTGGCGCAACCGGTCAAGCGGGCAACGGAACAATTCCGAAGTGAAGCCGAGGACGACCAAGGAAAGGCGGGCCAACAGGTGGCGAGCCCGGACCCGAGGTGGCAATGACTGAGCCGACGGCAGATGAGGTTGCGGTCACAAGCGCGGGGTCAGGAGCTGAGCCGGCAGCTGGACCACGCAGGTCACACCGGGTCACCAGGCCACCAGAGCGTCTTGGCGACTGGATTGATGAGAGCAAGATGGATGACTTGTTACGATGAGCGACATGCCGACAGAAGATTCGGTCAAGCTGGCCGAAGCACCGATCTTCTACAGTACGGCATTGAAGCGGCCAGACTGGAAGCTCTGGAAAGCGGCGATAGAAGAAGAATTAAAGTCTCTAGCCTACAAGAGACATGGGAATTGGTTGACAAGCCAGCGGGCGTCAACATTGTCGACAGCAAATGGGTGCTGGTTCGGAAGTTGAACCCCGACGGCACGGTGGAGAGATACAAGGCACGTTTGGTCGCGCGTAGTTTTACGCAGAGGAAGGATGAGGACTACATTGATACGTTCTCACCGGTGGTCAAGTACCCGACCTTACGGATTCTCTTCGCGTTGGCTGCTGAAGAGCGATGGATTACGAAGGCCTATGATGTAAAGACTGCCTATCTGAATGGCATATTGGATAAGGAAATTTACATGTACCAGCCTGTGGGCTTCGAGCGAGAGGGTGAAGAGCACAAAGTCTGTTTGCTCAAGAAAGGTCTCTACGGTCTGAAGCAGGCCGGGCGTTGTTGGTACGTTACCTTAAGCAAGGTACTCAAGCGAGTTGGCTTCAAGAAGCTGATAAATGACGAGTGCGTGTTCATTGCTCGCAGAGGGAACGGTCTCATTGTGTTAGCGGTCTATGTGGACGATACAATTCTTTTTACCTATGATGCACGATGCGTCCAGTGGTTTGAAGATGAATTCAACGCAGTTTTCGAGTTGAGGCCACTCGGCGATCTACAGTTCTTGTTAGGATTGAACGTCGAGATGAAGGACAAGCAGATAATCCTCTCCCAGAAAACCTATGTCGACAAGGTCCTTAGGCGTTTTGGCATGGCGGATTGTCGAGCTTGTACCACGTCACTTGAGAGTGGTTTGATGAAGATTGTCTTTGAGGACCAGGATTGGCTCAACGACGAGGAGAAGCGGAGCTATCAAGAGCTCATTGGTTCGTTGATACATCTTGTGTCTGGAACGCGGCCGGACTTGGCGTTTTGCGTATGTTATCTGGGCCAGTTCCAGTCAGGGCCGAGCCGGACGGCATGGTTGTTGGCTAGGAGGGTCCTCATGTACCTCAGGAGCACAACAGGATGCAACTTGTGTTACACGGCAGCCAAGGGGGGGTCTGGAGGCATTTGCGGATGCAAATTAGAGTAGTGGGACCCCGGACTCAAAGTCCTTCAGTGGTTTTTTCCTTGAGGGTTGGCTCTACGGCTGTGAACTGGGGTTGCGCCAAGCAAAAGACTGTGGCGCTTAGCACCTGCGAGGTGGAGTTCTACGCCATGGTGGAGGCGATCCGGGATGTCGAGTGGACAGCGTCACTTCTAGAGGAGCTTGGTTTGGAGCGCTTGCTGCGGCCCCGTGTGCCGGTCTACTGTGACAACCAAGCAGCAATCAAGATTGCCAAGAACGGTGTGCTGCACGCCGCTACAAAGCATTACCGGAGGAAAACCCATTACATCCGGGATGTGGTCGACCGTGGCAAGATAAGAGTCGGCTACCTGCAGTCAAAGGCCATGCCGGCGGATATACTGACCAAGAGCGTCAGCCGCGATGAGCTGCAACGTCACGCCCCGCAGTTGGGACTCCGTTTCGGTTGACCGTTGCAGAAAAGAGAAGAGAAGAGAAGAGAAGAGAAGAGAAGATACCCGGAGCCCTGTTGGGCCGTTTTGTTGACATTGTTGCTGTTATTACTGTTATTGCATCTATCTCTTTGTTACTACGTTGCTATTGTATTATTGCTATTGCTTAGCTACTTGTCTAACAAGCAGCCATTAAAAAGCTATCTGTTTTACCTATGCTATGCTAGTTTACTCCTTGTCCAACAATAATCAATGCAATACAGACATAATCAGGCTTTTAACTCTCAAAACACCTCGAACAATATCATTATACATGAAATACTTAAGGTATTTCCACTTCAACTCAGCTTTTTAACAGTGAATGCCAAATATTAATACAATGAAATGTCCCCGACATATTCAAACCACTACATACTTGACATCAGAAATAAAGCTAAGTAATAAATATTAACTCAATATCCCATCTCAAATATTCAAGGTAGACATTGTTATCCATTTAACTCGCAATAACAATGCCCACCAGTGCACACGTAGCAATCATAATATCTCTAGACTAACAATATGCATTAGCTACGCATTGCATACACTAACAATTCCCGCCTTAGCTAATACATATTTCTACACAATTCATTTCCGCAACACAAGGTAAAGAAAACTAAATTAGCACATTATCTAAACTGACAACAAGCAATCACTAATTATTATAAGTATATATAACACAATACTACACTAAAGTGACACAATCTCATTAAATGAGTGTCAGTCAGCTAATTAGTCTAATTATTATCACACACTTGTACTACCAATCAATAAAATTGCACAAAATTATTAAGTCCAGAGATCACAGCCCATATGCACTAAAAGATCCTCTCTTTCGGGCGCCGAAACGTTGTTGTGCTAACATTGGACGAGTCAGGTGCCGCGTTCTTCTTATACAGCTCATTCGGACACCTTCTCGCAATATGCCCAGGTTGTTTGCACCGGTAGCAAATCCAATCCGCATACTTCTTAGATGATTGGGCTGCTTCATCTGGTTTCGGCTTAAACTCCTTGTCTTTGCTTGCAATATAGGTTTTATTTTCTTCACTCGGTTTTGACTCCTCTGCACCACAAAGCCTTCTCCGGTATTTGGTTAATAAACACTCGGAAACACCTTTCCAGTTGAAATCAATGTCACTCCATTGATAAATCATTTGGCGTTGTGTTTCGTACTCAGTCCCACATCTGTTCAAAAGCATAAAAGCTTTCTCGTCATCATCAATTTTGACATTCACTGTCTCAAGATCCTTAGCTGCTGAATCCACTCGTTCAATAAAGTCATCCATTGCCTCGTTGACATCTATCTGATGAAAACTTTTCTCGAAGCATGGCTTTCCTCTCACGAGAAGATGGCTCGAATACTGTTTTCAGGTGTTCCCAGACCAATTTTGTAGTTAGGTGTTTGTCTGCCGCCTTCCTGTGCCTCTCTGCAATGCTTTGGATTAGGATTTAAGCATAGCCTTGTTGAACTTCTTGATTTCAGCTTCAGTTGCCGTTGCTTTTAATGGTTGTGCGGATCCTGTCTCATCAGTAAAGCAGAAGAGGTCAAATTCCAATAAAAGCAGCTTTATGTTGAGTTTCCAGCTGTCGTAGTTTAATTTATCTAACAATTCGATCCTACTAGCCGCGGATGTATATTTATCCTTACTCATGGCTAAAGATGTGTCTGAAAATTGAAAAACTCGGGCCAGAAAAATATTCCAATAAATATAACAATTTTTCTTACAATACGGGGCCCTTAATGGATCCCAGGGCACTCTAAACCACAATATGTATTGTTCTCGGCCACAATTAACTCATATCCAGCTATTTTCCACGATTGTCCTGATGAAAAACAGTTGTCTCGTGCAATGATACAGTTGCACACTCGATGACAATCCACTTTGGCGTATTCTCGGTCTGGATCCTCTCAAAAACGCCCAAATTCGTAAATAACCTCTTAACTCCGTCGAATTGCTGCTGGACAACTCGTACTTGACTCGATAGTCACTCGTCGTCTGAAATAATACAAAAATATCGGCAGAAAAATGCTCAAAAATTTGAAATACGCATTTACTTATACGTATGGCCCTATTTTTAATTCCTAGGGCTAATGGAGTCGTGTTAGGCTTAGAGTTAGGCCTAAACCATCCTCTGCTACCACTGTAAGTGTAGAAGCCCCAAAAACCACAATTCCTACATTTACAAACTCGAAAAACGGCCCAAAACAGCCAAAACGCGAAAGATAAATTTGGACGCGAAATCCAATTTTTCTGGCCGAATCTCGGCACTCGCGGTCGGCATGCTCGTTCCGTGATTGCCGACCTCACTCGCAATTGTTGAAATGCGGCCCACGTCGTCCGTGGCTTTCCCGCAGCACGCGGTATGGAAAACAAAGTCACAGGTGCCGTTTATATCAACACGGTCGCCGCAATAACACAATGCATGGTTTTAAACAATAACAAGCGAACTCACGGATGTTTTAATCCAAATACTAGATGATGTGCCAACTTGGCATGAGTGCAGCCATCTTTGCTCACTTACAAAACCCATGTGACTAAACATGGTCGTCACATGTCAAACCATGTCATTAACAACAGATGACATCAACCTGTGAAGCCACCTATTGCCAATCACAAACGCAATTAACACTTGAGTCGTCTGCTACATCTAAATGAATGCAGACAACTCGCAAACAACTCGCAAACAAGCAATACAAATCACAACTCAATTATCGTACTCAAATAAAGTCACAAATCGGAATATGTAGACACAATTCGATCTAACAATGACATAATCCGGTAATAAAACATCATAATCAATGCAATACAGACATAATCAGGCTTTTAACTCTCAAAACACCTCGAACAATATCATTATACATGAAATACTTAAGGTATTTCCACTTCAACTCAGCTTTTTAACAGTGAATGCCAAATATTATTACAATGAAATGTCCCCGACCAATTCAAATCACTACATACTTGACATCAGAAATAAAGCTAAATTATAAATATTAACTCAATATTTCATCTCAAATATTCAAGATAGACATTGTTATCCATTTAACTCGCAATAACAATGCCTACCAGTGCACACGTAGCAATCATAATATCTCTAGACTAACAATATGCATTAGCTACACATTGCATACACTAACACAATGGTGAGCACAAAACGACTGCCCCCAGTGACTCAACCGGCAGCGCACCGAAGAGGTCTACGTGCAACAGCTCTAGCGGAGCCGTGCTGGTCGAACCCTGACTTCGACCATAAGGCTTAGCAGCCTGTCGTCCAACCAGACACTCAGGACAGACATACCCGATATTGGGTCCTGCACCAAGGCCATCAACACGTGACTTGACTTGGTCATGGTGCGCGGCACCCATGTGACCCAAACGATAATGCCACAAACGAGAAAGACCGTCCTTCCGGCTACTGACGACAGCAGTAAAACCCGCAGCTGGAGGAACCTCGTAACAGTCCGGCATTGTGGTACGCAAGCAAAAAGATCCTAAGCGCAGCTCGGCCCTGCACAGCACTTTATCAGTGATCAATAATGTGCGCACCAGTCTCATCGAAAACAACCCTTTTAATCCGACTAACCAATCGTGCCACAGATAGCAAGTTATGCTTTAAACCAGGCACGCATAAAACGTCATAAATGCCAACGCGTTTGACCGTGCCATCTGGACTGGTGACATTAAAGCGCACGGTACCGCACCCAATGGCTTGAAGGTACTGCTCCTTACCAGCCAGCCCGACAGCACGAGACTCATCCGACCAGTCCTGAAACCACTCGCGCCGCGGACACGTATGACTCGTTGCCCCGAATCAAAAATTCAGGTACTGACCACTGGATCAACTGGTTCAACCGTATAAACTTCCTCTGCAGAAAACGCGCAATCCTGAAAGCCAGAATCCATAGCAAAGCGCGCAGCATCCCTAGGCTTGGAACTGCCACCGCTGCCGCTACTCTGCCTCGTATCCGACTTCTTTGGGGCCCGGCAATCCGCTGCCTTGTGCCCCCGCTTTCCACAATTGTAGCAGGTCCAGTTCGGCCTGGTCCTCCTGCCATGTGAAACAACGTTGGCCACATCCGGAATTCCGTCCTTCGGTCTTGACCGGCCTGTTCCAAATGTCGCAGCGCACTACGTGCGCCCACCAACGACATCCCTGGCGACGCAAAAAACAAATCTCGCATGGTCGAAAATTTGTCCAAAAGCCCGGCGACTATGTACAGAATTACTTCGTAATCTTCCAGGTCCCGGCCGGCCCGTCTCGCCTCGGCCACCAAACGCTCAACTCTGTCGATGTAAAGGTCAATCGACTCCTGTGGTCCTTGTTTGACCGCCTGCAGTTGCAGTAAGGCTCCCACACACCGGTGGCTTCGATCGCCTTCGTATCGCACTTGCAACTTTTCCCAAAGTGCTCTGGCAACCGTCTCACTCTCGTAAGTCACCACCAAATCATCCAAAAACGCGAGAAACAATACTGTCAAAGCGTCTTCGTTGGCCTGCTCCCACCGTGCCCTTGCGTCATCCGGTGCAGCTCCCTCGGCAGGTGGCGGCGGGATGAGGTAGACAAACGCCGGCATCCACAGGCCCTTCGCCCTTAAAACCCTGGTCATCTTGACCTTCCAGGTTGAGTAATTCCTGCTGGTCAGTGGCTCCACTTTAGCCAATAAGTTGTCGAAAGACCTTCTGTCCTGTTGCAGGAGCTGGCCACCAGGCTGAGCTTGCGGTGGTGGATTCGCTTGCAGCGCCATCTTGTTGGTTTTTATGTGCTCTGTATATTATATGTTTATATAGTCCTGGTAAACTTGTATTGATATTTTGTGTATTTACCAGTTGTCCATTCTGGACCTCTGTAGTATTTGTTCTTTAGAGCCCTCTGTAGTGAGTTGTATGTATTATTCACTTGCTTTTCACCTGTCATCTGTGTTGAATGCAGGTAATAAAGTTTGCTTTCTTTTACTTGGGTTTCCTGCTTTTTTTGGATTTTGCTGTCTTTCCTGTGCTGCTGTGATGCAACCAACAATGGTTATGGGCCTTGTTTCGAGGAGACAGCAAGCCAATTAATGTTTTGGAGCCATGTTCAGGAGTGAGCAAGCCAAAGTCATCACAACCTAGAGAAGCTTTGATAGCAGGAATCAACCTACATCACCAAAATTTCAACTCAGCATTGTGTGGAAGCAAGATATGTGTTAATTTATGAGGATTTACATATGTTTTTGAGTGTCTACATGTATTGTCATTGTGTTTGGGAACCAAGTGTGATAGCATCATTTGCAGTGAGTGGAGAAACATTTGTCCTTCAAGTTTTGCCAGCCAAATAGTGAAAATAAGTTCTTTTATTCCAAGTTTAGAGTGGTATTGTATCAGTTCAGTGATATAATGAAGTTGCCAGTGTAAAATCAGTGAGTTCTGAAAATTTTTTAAATTTTTGAGATTTTGAATATTAATGAGAAAATGGCGCGCGTTTTCTCATAAGTGATCGATTCATCACTCCTGGTTTTGTTGACATCGCGGCAACGGATGATACGTATCTATGTTCCACTACTGAATTCAAGTTTGCAGAGAAGAAAAACAAGGATTTTTGCTGAGAATCAAGTTATTTATTTGGATTATTGTGAGTTCTTATGATATTCTTGAGGTTGAAGTGAATTTTTTGTGTTTTTGGCAATTATCAGCATTGGATGGGCTTATCTATCGTGAGTTGGGCAACAATTAACAATTCATCGTGTGAAGACAACAGAGCAAAATTAGTTTTAATAATTTTTCCTAGCTGTGGCTGGTGTTGCATCGAGGGAAATACATGCAGTGGTGTTTGTGATTTTGTGTCATGTTGTGATTTGACTTTGGATATTTATTTATGAAAAAGTGTAGTATAATATTTATTTTGCTTGATTTCATTTTATAGGTTGTGAGTGTGTATTGTGAATGTTATATGTCATAGGTATAAAAGTGAATGAGAAATTATAAAATATAAAAGAGAAATTTTGAGAATTTATCCCAAATAATTTTTTTTATTAATTTTTTGAGAAAAATTGATTATATAATTTATGATATTAGTTTAAGTGATTGCTAGGTCCATTTATTCTCTTTGAGAGTGATTAATTGGAATTAAATCACTAAAATTTTTTTTGAAATTTTGAATTTTTTTGATTATTTTGGTTTATGTCTATAAATTTTTTTTGATTATTCAGTGTTTATAATTTTGTTTTTGAATATTATTATTTTTTTTTACTGATTTGGTTCAGTTAAATTGCTTTATGCAATAATATTATTTTCTTTATTATTTGGAGATATTTGAGTTTAAATATCATTACGTGTGTTTTGGTTTTGATTTGATTTATTATTGATTGAGATTTGGTTTTTTTTGCAGGTTTTTTTAGGTTGAAAATATTGCAATTTCGGATAGAATTTGTTTTGATTTTGATTTGGAATTTATTTTGTTGAATTTTGAATCTGATTCACGCGTATTTTGGTTTTGAACTCGGGGAACTCTTGTAAAGTATATTTATTCATGTCATTTTGATTTTGCGAAAACGTATAAGTTGAATCAGTGATATATTTATTTATATTTGTTATTAGTATTCTGAAATTCAGGTTTATTTGCGATAGCATTTGATTTGATTTATTGTTGAATTTTGATTTTGTCTGAATTATTGCTTGTTTATGCATAAACAGTGATTTTTTTGACTTTATTATTTATTCAATTTTGATTTGTTTTCCAGTGTGGTTTTCCAGATTCAACTGTGAATTTTGATCATCTTTAGTGGAAAGTAACCCAAACCGTGAAGGTTTGATGTTGATAATTTGACCCAATCGTGAAGGTTGTGATAATTTATAAGGACTGTTGCCAAGCTGAGGGATACGACACCCAACGTGGGAATCAGAGAAAGAAAAGAGAAGAGAAGATCCATTAGAGGACATCGATCTTTAATTTTAATCTTTTCAATTGATACTTTGTCGTGAAACTCTGTTCATTTGAAGTGCTTAACCATAACTACAAGCTTTACTAACCTCAAATCATTGCCCTTTGATTTGAGAAACGTGCTCTTGAATATCTTTATAGTCAAGATTTCAACTTGAGTTTGGGGATTGAAGAGTTGAGTAGTAATAAGTCAGCCTCAGCGGAGAAAAAGTTTTTTTTGGTTCACAATTGGGAGATTCAACTAATAACCAAGAAGATTAGATTTTAATTTACGAATTTGGAGGAAAGATCTTGGATTTGAAGATCGAATTAAGAAATGTTAAGCCCTGCTTGTCCAGAGAATTTGGAGTTGAAAGATATTATCTCGGATTAAGTACAGTTCTGCATAACTTTTGCTGATTTTGGACGTCGTCTAGAATCTAAAATTTTCGAAGGGGGTAGTAAGACCAGAGAGTGTTTGCTGACCAGGGGCCTCATAGTTACCGACTCGGACGTCGAAGTGATCACACCGGAAGTAGACATTTTTTGGATCTGAACAAAAACAGACGACAAAAGCTATTGGCTGCGTAGAAGTGCGGACTGTAACTGAAGATATTCGGGATATTTCTGGATCCAAGTTTCAAGATATTTTGGGCAGGAATACTCAGAAAAATTTAGACAATTGGATTTGATTTGAAGATTTTTAATTTTCATCAACCAGCGATCATGAGCGAAGATGATAATCGACCGGGGTGAGTGACGGTACTTACAAATGATACCTTTACCATCTGGAAAGAGAAAGTTGAGATACTGCTGATGGATAGAAACTGTTGGCAGTTTATGACAGATACTCCACCAACTGTACCTCCAATTACTGATTTGCGAGCCACCGAGCGATACGAAGAAAGAAAGGCACGAGCTTATTCAACTATCCACAATTCTATATCGAAAGACTTACGACCGCATATTTCTGATACTCGAGATGGAAAACAGCATGGTTAGCTCTTTTGAAGCATTTTGAGCCAGCATCGAACAGTAGAATTTGCCGTTTGTACGACGAGCTTAGTGCTCTTAGGATTAAGCCGGGAGAATCTATAAAGAGATTTACTCAGAGAATAAGAGCGGTAGCTAAGAAACTTACCGACTTAAATGAAACTATGTCAACGATTTGGCTCTGCTATCAACTTATTAGGAAATTACCAGCCGAATATCAGCATATTGTCATGATAATAAATCGTGGGGATAAGTTCAATATAGATGATGCTAAACAAGAATTAATAGCTGAAGAAGGAAGGTTACTACAAATGGCTGCAGAAGTTAAGATATCGGGACCGCCTGTATCATTGATGACACATAATGATAAAGACATCTATAATGAAGATGAAATGGGAAATCAATTTGTCATGATTGGTCAACATGTGAAGACTGATTATAACGAAATGTATGATATTAATACCGATACTGAAGCGGCCCATTTTGGTCAAAATTGAAACAGAGCAGATGGAGGACGATACTTCAGACACATGTCAAGAAATTGAAATATACCTTCATCGACAGACAGAGTACAATCTTCAGGCAATCTTTTTACAAGAATGATGTCGCAAAGAAGACCTAGCGGTAGACCCGCAGCAAAGAATACCATCGAGAGACGTTCAAGCGGGGGGCCGTGTTACAGATGTAACAAGATTGGACATCATGTGAAAGATTGTCAACAAATTATGTAAATGTATGAAGAGGAGTCCGAACCCACAGATTTTGTTGAAGAGGACCCAACCATAGAGATAACATCATCTTTAGTTGAAGCAAAGAGTGAATTGACGTTTGGATTCTTGATGGAAGCTAATCTAGGGAATGAAAAGGGATTTCGTTCAGATGACTGGGTTTTTGATGCAGGAGCTACATGCCATGTATGCAGAAATAGAAATCTGTTTTTGGATTTTGCAGAATTTTATGGACAAAGCATAAAATCTGCTGGATTAGGTCAAGAATTTCCTATTTTGGGAAGTGGAACAGCCGTTATGCTCTACCGGACAACTAAGGGGAATCTTAACAAACTAAAGTTTCAAGATACTATTTATGCACTGGAGATACGTCGTAATTTGATAGCTGCAACAAAGTTGGATGATGCAGGATGTCATTTTGTTGGATCTAAAGGGAAGATTGTTGTATATACTCCGGATTAGAAACAGATTCTTTTTGTCGGTATAAAAGAGAAAAATGGGCAACTGTACCACATTGTCTCAAATATATGAGGGGATCCTGGACTGAATGAAACACAAATTCCAGATAAGAATAAAATCGTGAAGATTTACGCAATGATTACACCTCAAGATAGAATTACTGAGGGACGAGTTGTTGATGCTGAGATTGAAAGAGTTGAAAAATTGAAACTAGCATTAAAACCATCTGGAAAGGAAGATCCTGAGAAAGTTTTATTGTGGCATAGAAGGTTTAGTCATTATAATTTGATTGATCTAATATGAATATCAAGAAAGGAAATAGTTTTGGATATCCCAAGATTGGCAGGAAAACCAGAACGTTGCGATGCCTGTTCGTTAGCAAAGGCAAGATCGAAATCGTTTCCATCATTGCCCGGCATCAGGTCGACAAAGCCTTTACAACTGATTCACACAGACGTGTGTGGACCATTCAAGATACCATCTTTAAGAAAAAGTATTTACTTTGTTTCATTTATCGACGACTATTCCAGGTACCGGACTATTGTCGGTATGATGAAAAAAAACTAAGTAGTAGGACACCTGAAAGTTTTTATGGTGAGGATGGAACGACAGACGGGACACAAAGTTATGGGTGTTTGTTCGGACAACGGTCTGGAATTCTGCAATAAAGAAATGTCATCTTTACTGGATGGTCTGGGCATAAAACACGAACGTACTAATGTATATACTCCGCAAATGAACGGAGTGAAGAGAGATTTAACCAAACACTTCTAAATGGGTCTTGATGTTGCCTAGATTACGCAATACTTGGGAATGAATTCTGGGAAGAAGCCACGCACACTGTGTGTCATACAATGAATCGTATTGCTAGAAGAGACATTGATAAGACATCATTTGAACTCTTATGGAAATAAACCATCAGTGAAACATCTGCGCATATTTGGAAGTTTAGTTTATGCAAAAATTGCTCAGAAGGTATCCAAATGGGAGAATCGTGCTAAAGCAGACATTCTGGTTGGTTATTCGACAAAGACCAGAGGATACCGGGTTTACATCCCCGAAGAAGAAAAAGTTTGGGACACATCTAATGTTGTCATTGAAGAGCAGAAGTTGGGCAGTGATTGCATACTGGCCCCGAATGTTAGAAAAGTACCTGGATTTGTTGATTTCAAGATTGATGATGAGAAGGATCAAGATTATTACGATGAACAACCACTTTTTGGTCTACAGGAAGTTATTGAAGAATTGAAAGTTAAGACACCGGACTTCCAGCAAAGGATTTTAACTGAAGAGGAAATGGATGCAGCTTGCAAAAGAGAAAAACTTGAAGAGGAGCTTGAGCGACAGCTGGATGTGCCAGTGACATCAGATAATGTACAACCATCAACTTCTGGTGATGAGAGTTTTGAATCGCCAATGGGACTTGTTCGTCGTGACTCTGTAGTTCATCCTATTAGAGAATTTTTCAATCCGGAAATGGTAGAACAACATTTTACACCAGAGTTGCCGAGCATTAAGACAGCTATTAAACCATTGACAAGTACATCTAGGATTGTCCAGAAAGTTGATACATCACGAAGGAAGCTAAAGTTTTCTAAAAGATGTGTGGATATGCCTTGGTACCGAATTGCGGTTTTAAGACGTGGAACGAATAGATATGACATTTACCATGAGACCGAAGGTACTAAGAAATTGAGGTCGGAGAACGAGGTGAAGAGTTATTGTACAGCAAATAACATTCAGTACGACTCTGGATTCTTTGATTTTTCAACATCGAATGGATATTCTGGCAA
>JH431924.1:67156-85624 GCA_000239455.1 Strigamia maritima | reverse complement strand
GTCGAAGCAGCCCGACGATCCGTTATTGCCGAGACCGCAGCCGCGGCCGCCGAAGAAAAAGAAAAGAAACGTATCGAGCGAGAAAGGCGCTTGGCAGCCGAAGCCAAGGCCGCCAAAATTAATGAAGGACTAAAGGCGCGACGCGAACAATGTAAGAAGGATCTCGCAGTAGGAACGCCGCATATTTCGTTGTCTATCGATTACGCTACCGAGGTTCCGTGTCCTCTTTGTGGTTCCGCAGGATGGCTCGTCGCCGCAGGATTCACAAATAACGCAGCACAATGCCCTAACTGCTTGGGGACGAAGATTCGGCCTCGACCGAAATTTGGAAAAGAAACTGATTCCGATTCTCGTCCGTGGTATCGAAGGCGGAGGAGAAAAACGCAGATGGTCGACGTGTCCCCGATGCCAACTCATTCAAACTCAGTGCAGAGAAGCGATTCTCACCGACCCCAGTTCCTTTCGCTGGAGACCTCGCCCGACGGAACCAGAGTCGTGCCTCCGCAGGAATGGATTCCTTTACTCCTCGCCGATGGTACGATGACTGATCCTACCCGAAATTACGAGAAAGGTAGTATGTCGATCAGAAGACCGGAAGTGACGCCCGCCGAACCAGAAGTTCTCATTGTATTGCCGTTTGACAATCCTCGCGAAGATTTGGAGAAGACGGTGCATGAGCAAGAAGCGGAGCACTACTTGCCAGCGTTGCGAATTCTTGCGAGACAGATTTCGAAAGCTCGTAACAAAGGACGCGACGATCTCGCCGCCATTCGTCAGGCCTCCGCCATTTTGAAACTAATTCTAAGCAAAAGGAATCAGCGGTCATTCGAGGAAGCAGAAGACTTATGGAACGCGATGCTAATCCGAACCATGGTCGAGCCCACTCCATCTTCGTCGCCATTCATTAATCAGGGATGGTATTTGAGTTTGCCAACGCCCAGGAGTCTGTACGCCGGCGAACGTTTGGAAACCTACGAAGGAGAGGATATTCGTCTGCAACTCGAGGAGAAGGTTTCAGAAATCGCAGGATGTCAGAAAGAGATCGAGGAACGTTCTTCGGCTCTCCTCGAACAATTCGCCGACGCTGAGAGAAGTACTCCGCCAGAATCAGTAGACCGATTCGTCGCCGCTGCCGAGGAATTATTGAAAGAAGTTGCCAGCGCTAAGGCATCACCTGAACCAGAAGTAGTTTCCCAGTCCAGTATTGAAAAATCAAGTGAATGATAGTGGACGAAGGAGAACCAGGGAAATCGAAGTCAGGTGACGAGAAGTCCGTCGAGGAGAATGTTCCCCAACTCGCCCCTCTCGCTGAGTCAGAGTCGTTAGACGGAGAAGCGAAAGAAACTGGAGACGAAGCCGTGGCTCCAACTGAAGCCGCCGAGTCGGAGGAGATCGCAACTCCGAATGAAGTCGTCATTACAGCGGCAGTCGTAGCCGTCAGAAAAGAACCGCAGAACTGGGCCGACTACAAGAAGTTGGAAAAGAAGAAGTCTTCCACTATTCTTATATTTTCTTTACTCGTTGACCGAGTCCACCTGAACTCAGACAAGGACTATTCTTCTATTCCCTAGTCGTTTATTAATGTATCAAGTCATAATCATTCGAGCTTTTAAATTCTAAATGTTAATTTTAAGACGTTATTTTTGATATTAATATACAGTGTGTTAAATTCTGTTTTAGTTTAAGTGATATCGTACAAACCCAGGTGAGATTGGCGATATCACGTTTCAATTTTAATGTTAAATTTAAGTATCCGTTAATTATGTAATAATTTGATTTTTTGTTTGACAAGCGCTCGGCACAATAAAAAACTTCTTTGTTTGAATTCTCCAGACATTCCTTCTCTAATTTTCCGGCAATTCACTTTCCATGAAGTGAATGACTTCATTTCCTTACTCAAGAAATACAATTTGATTTTTGGTCGGAGTTATTTTTATTAATTTCGATCATGAATTAAAATACATGGGTCAGAAAAAACTTCGGTAAAATTCGAACAGTTGTCTTCACGTAAATCGCCATGTTTATATTGAGGCTTCTACTTCGAATGTGGCTAACGGATCACATGACCCGTTATTCACAACAGATGAACGCATTCCGCGAGTTACTTCATCTGTTCAATTATTTTAATGTTGTTAAGCATTAAGATACGGGATGAGAGCGAATAATAAGATTGTTTACCGTGTTTTGGAAGTGTCGCATTACGCCACTATTCACTCGGATAGTATTTTTCGCGGGAGTCGTTGTCTCTCGCTTAAAACGGGGTGATGTGTGACGGTCCAAAATCGGAAACTGCTTATTATTCGCACACCAGATGGCGCTGACGGTTTGTCCGCGCCAAATTCAAACTACAGCTATCGATTATTCTCACTTTTGGGTCTAATAAGTAACTAAGAACAGTTTGACAAGTAAATAATTCATAAGAGAGTGTATATTTATTGAATTATGATATATAATAATATTTCACATTATTATTTATACATTGGATGGAAATCACTTGTAAAAGTGATTATTATTTAGGGAAAGTGTTGTAAGGAATTCCTTACAACACTTATTCTTTTCGTGTGTAGCTGGATAATTGGTTGCACCTGCGACCTATTTCCTAGTTTGTGTAGATGACCCTTGACCTTGGTCAAGCAGAGTTCACTTGGACTCTGGCAGGAAGTTGCACCGATTGGCCCAACTCCCGGCATGTCATAGTTAAGCTTATAGTGCCCGCCTCTGATGGTCATACTGATATTCAATTGGACACAAGCTGACCACCAGGTTAGCGACCACTATAAAAGGGCTTGCAGAGCTCTATTTGGTTCCAGATAACCCTTAAAGATATATTGATATTACGTTCAGATTTACCTAGTTGACGTGGTTTCAGAACGCTTTTAAGACTCTCGAACCGGCAGGTGCAACAACCGTAAAGACCATAGTGAGCCATAGCATTTATGTTATGAAGGCCTATGTACCGCGAATATGCAAAAGTGATGATGACATGATGTTGTGACACATCAGAGAGTGGTGATTGTTGATCTGGACGTGCCAGTTATCGTGACCACTCTATTTTGGGTTGGATAATTATCTATTAACGTGTTAGTCGCGATGCGGAGCGCCGGACTATAAGGATGAAGGCCAAGTGGGTTACTTGACCCACGCGACACCCCACTCAACTCTTGTTTACGGTATCTATGTTATCGTATTGTCTTGTTAGCGACACTCTGGTCAAATGGCCCGAGTATCGATCATCATCTGTCTGGGACGCATTGCCATTCGGCAATGTCAGCCCAAACCTTGTGACGAATACAGCCAAAAGTCAACCGTCAGTCGGATCGACCTCCCACCCCAATTCCTGTTAGAACCACTTCAGACCAACCAGGAATGACAGATAGAGTTCCAGACCTAGACATACTCCAGATTACCCTCATACATTTATATTATTACACTCTGTTCGATAGTATATTATTCCTGGCTGTAGATCTGTATAAGTAATTGTTAGTCAGTGCTCTGTTAATAAATGCAGATTGTCATGTTTTGATAAGTTATGTGTATATTTTCCCTCTGAGTTTCCATACAATTTTCACACACTGGGTTATCACTTCCAGATCTCGCGTAGTTGGTAGTGATTTAGTCGGTATTTCGAGGTTATTATCACTTGGTAATTTCCCCGAATATCGGATCGTCACAAGTTGAAGTGGGAAAAATACATTTTCCTTTATCAATGACTGATCGTCTTGCTGCATCGGCACCGGTCTATCATTAACTTCTTTATCCTCGCATTTCTTTAATTTCTTATCGTCGATAAACCCCTTCAGTTTATTCAAAGCCAGATCGCTAATTTGATTCAAAAGCCCTATCGTCTTCATATTCTCGTTGTTTAGAGTACTTTTTCTTTGTCATTTTATTTTTTCGCGGGAGAGAAAACTTCCAAGCCCAGCCTCCTTGTGGCCTCCTCTGGGTACTTCATTGCAGCACTTTGTTTTTCTGCTGCAGTGGTGCTAATGGGTCCTCTGGTTATCCATCTACTTTTTCTTGCTCCGCTTTCTCTTCTGTGGCTTTTGTCTCTGTTTTTGATCATTTTTTTGATAATGTAATGCTGCATTCCATTCTGCAATGTAATGTAGGAATGTAGTGTTTATCAATGGTCAAATGTGTTTGTCTGTGTCAGATTTATATTGGTCAGATTTAGTATGTCAGTTTAAGTGTGTCAGATTAAAAGACGTGTATGGCCTAAGTCGCCGCTTGCGTCTATAAACTCAATTCTATCTATCTATCTTTACTTTTTCGCGAACATGATCCGAACGAGCTTCCGTAGCGTCTTGATCAGCCAGAAGACCTTGCTTCATCTGCGAGTCGCCAGATTCCCGATCATTTTCGCGATCTCGATGTCGTGGCAGCTCAAATTAGTTGTTTTCGGGTTCGGTCGAATTGATAATTTTGGCGATTTCCAGGTTCTGGCTTAACTGTGTGGTGACTAGGGTTATTTTTCAGTATTAATAAATGAATTACAAAATAATATCTTTGCTTTGTTTATTGTATTGAGATAACCAGGTGCGCACAGCAAGGGAGAACCCTCACTGTTACGCACATTCCTCCCATTAGAAGGAGGGCGGAGCATTCTCGGCCTTTGTAGCTGATGCTAGGCGCAAGTGACCCATTTTCGACACCTGTTGTGGTCATGTGACTCAAAGCTATAAAAGGACTTAATTCAGGAAGTGAAGGCAGATTATTCACAGGACACAACCCAAGGTACACCAGAGAATCAAACTTCCTCGCCAGTCAGGCCCCGTATAAATACAGGGATTGATTGAGGACCCGATGCCACGGATACACACCGAAAATCTCACCGGACTGAACTAGAGTGTGCCACAAAGACGAAAGTCGACGAATTGCTCTTGAGATAGCGCCACGAAGGCAGAAATAAGATTCGCCGACGAACCTTTCTCGAACACCCAACACTAACAAAGGGAAACCCTTTGTTCGAACCTTTACGTGTACCCAACTGCACGTGTCGCGCCATGCCTAAAGGGAAATAACTTTGCAGAAGTTAAGCAATCGACCGCAGCTATCATATCAACCACCTAACGACCACCAAATACCTAGACAACAGACCACAGAACCAGGAATAGGCCTAAACTGATTTACACCAGTTTAGCATCCAAATCGAGACCGACCGAACCAAGGACCCGCGATAACTTCGTTATCGCATTCCAACATTATTAGTAATCCCGATCGAGAGATATCGCGATCCAGATTTTGCTACGTGTAATTTAATCGTATTGCTTTCCCAAATAAATACCATTAAAATATTTATATTATTCTCGTGTCTTAAATAATTATCTCGCTACTCATACTTATAATACACAGGCTAAGTAATTAGCTTATTAGTTCTATCATTCTAATAAGTCAGGTCACGACACTTGGGGGCCTGGCCAGGATCATTGTATTGGAAATCATCCTATTACAAGATCCACCTAAGTAGCGATTTAATTCCGAGAATTATACCCTCGTCTCTACAAACTAGAAATGGGACGCAGAGACGAAGACGAACAACCGATTACTGACAAAACGGGATAAATCCCAGTCTCGTAAATCGAAAAGAACCAAGCGAGTATCCGAATTATCAACGAAATTTTAAATAATGGATAATGTCACATGGAATATTCAGACTGGGAATAATGTGGGACACAAGGTTTGTTTAATGACGTCATATTGCAAATGGCGACAGCCTGAAATATTTTTTTGCAAATGGCTACTGTGGAAATGCAAATGTGCAATAATGCTTAGTTCCCACTTGGTAGAAATTCCGACAGAAAATTTTCTGCTGTGCAGAAAAGTATGTTTTTCTGTCGTTGTTTCCCAACTGCAGACTGAAAATTGGTCAAAAAAGTAGAGAAAAGTAGAATTTAAAAATGTATGCCAGCTAAGGAAGGCAATTTATAAACACTGCTGCTTTCTACACTCAAAATTTTCTGCAGCAGAAAATTTTCTGCCGGAGTTTCTGCCAAGTCGGAACTAAGCATGAGGATGATTTTGAGGATGAATGTGTTGGGCTACTATTAGCTGCTGTTGGCGGGGTATACGTCAATTGTATTAATGTGAAGATAACCAGATGTGATCTGGTTATCTTTATTTTTAACCGGTTGCTTAAACCACATGAATTATGGGTCTTCCATGCACGGAAACAATAGGTGGTTTTCCCCACACCAAGTGTGCGGAAAGAATGTGCAATGTCGTGCAATAAGTATTTTTTGTCTCTTGTTTGTACACTTGGTGGTCACTCTGTCTACCTATGACAAGCGCCCCCAGGCATTCCGGTTTGACACGGAATAAAGATTAGTCAGTTACCTTTTAGAGTTCACCCTTGACCCATGTATTTTATTTCAACATATTTGAGAATACTTCAATTGGCGACGAGAGATAGGATTACAGTGTGAAACTTCAAGAGTGATAACTCCAGTTAAGTGCCTACAATTTGGGGGAGAAAACTTCCAAGCCCAGCCTCCTTGTGGCCTCCCCTGGGTTCTCCTCTGTGGCACTTTGTTTTTCCACTGCAGTGGTGCTAATGGCTCTTCTGGTTATCTATCTCCTTTTTTTGCTCTGCTTTCTCTTCTGTGGCTTTTGTCTGTTTTTGACCACTTTTTTGATAATGTAAGACTGCATTCCATTCTGCAATGGAATGTACGAATGTAGTGTTTATCAATGGTCAAATGTGTTTGTCTGTGTCAGATTTATATTGGTCAGATTAAAAGACGTGTATGACCTCAGTCGTCGCTTACGTCTATAAACTCAATTCTCTCTCTCTCTCTCTCTGCCTACAATTTTGTGCAATTCATCCGCAATTTGGATCGAAAATTTTGCATTTTTGCTGACCACGCTGACCACGTTGTCCACGCGTTAGGCCTAACTGTCCACGTGTCTCATTTTCGACCATCATGGCTACTCCAGCGTTGGGAACCTTCCGAGCATTTTCACTGGACCAAGATTGGACTAAATATGTTTCGCAACTGAAAGCATTCTTTGTTGCAAACGATGTGAACACAGATGAAAAAAAGGTGGGAATTTTGCTGAGTAGCATTGGTGATGAAGCCAACAACCATTTGGCTGACTTGTGCACACCAGATGAGCTCACTACTAAGACTTTTGATGCTTTAAATACATTAATGCAACAATTTTTACATCCAAAACCTACGGAAATGTCGGAAAGGTATTGTTTTCGCCAGCGCAAACAAGCGGTAGGGGAAACACTGCAGCAATACGTTGCTGCGTTGCAAAAATTAGCAACACGTAGTAATTTCGGTGCTCAGTTGGGTGAGCAATTGCATGATCAATTTGTGTGTGGACTATTGCATCAAAACATACAACGCGTGCTATTCACCACCAGTGACCTCACCTTTGAGAAAGCTCACGAACAAGCGATAGCGATTGAACATGCTATGACGGAAGTGCAACGCTTACATGCTAATGATAAATCACCCCAAGTGCATGCTGTTCAACAACAATTTCTGCAACATCAAAAAGAGCAGCGAGGAAGAAAAATTCAAAATAAACACCACCATAAGCAGTCAGGTAGTAAAAATATGCCTAATAACACTAGTTCAAACTCTTTATGTCATTGGTAAAGAAAATCGGGCAACGCGCGAGAACAATGTTTCCATCGCAACGCTACATGTAATGGCTGTGGAAAAAGGGCCACATTAAACCAGCGTGTCGTTCCACCACATTCGCACCTGCAGGTCTGGACAACGCGATAGAAATGTCTCAGGGCCTCATGTTTTACTCTGTGGATTGCAAGGAAATTTTATCCACACATGCCGTTGCATCACAATTTGGGCCCGGCTCAGTGCAATCAATCCACATGGATGTCCGAATAGCTGACGTGCTTTTACGGATGGAGGTCGACACCAGAGCAGCAGCAACACTCATCAGTCATAAGTACTATTTGCAATATTTTAACCGTGTTGTTTTGCAGCCAGTCACATTAAAAATGTCAACTTATGATGGAAATAAACTCGATCTGAAAGGAATTTGCCACGTGCAAGTGCAGTTTCGAGGCCAGTGCCACTCATTGATTTTATGTGTCGCTTCCAAAGGAAATGTGCCCTTACTTGGCCGTGACTGGCTCAAGGCACTTGGTTTATTGGATGATGCCTGTACAGTATGGAAGACCAAGGAATCTGAAGTAACCTCAAGTTCAGCTGTTTCTGCTGTCGCTGCAACACAAGGCGCTGTAACTCTTGACCAGGTGCTAAGTAACCATGCACACGTTTTTCGGGATAAAGTTGGGTGCGCTAAAAATTTTAAAGTGCATATTGATTTAAAATCCAACTGTAAACCAGTCTTTTTAAAGGCTTACCCTGTGCCCATGGCATTGAAAGAAAGAGTAGAAACGGAATTGCATCGTATAACTAAATTAAATATTATTTCTCTTGTAGTGTCATCAGATTGGGCCACACCCATCATGCATGTGCAGAAAGCAGACGGAACTATGAAATTGGCTGGGTGTTTTAATCGCACCGTCAATACAGCCATTCAAACTAATGCTTACCTCTTACCCCTTTTCTCAGATGTAGCAACTCGATTAGTGGGAGGGGAAACATACTCGATATTGGACCTCAACAGTGCCTATAATCAACTGGAACTGGATGAAGAATCAAAACAAGTTTGCACCATCACGACGGACATTGGATTGTTCACCGTAAATCGGCTCTTTTATGGCATTGCATCAGCACCTGCCATATTCCAGAAGACAATGGACCAGCTCACTGCGCCATTGAAAGGGACTCAACCGTACATCGATGACTCTTGTTTAACGGGTAAAACCAATCATGAACATTTGATTAATCTAGATCAATTTCTAGATATATTTGAAAAAGAGGGCATGACGCTGAACAAGAAGAAATGCAAGTTCATGCAACCAAAAGTACAGTTTTTGGGCCTCATGATTTCCCGTGATGGCGAATCTCCAATAGATTCAAAAATTGCGCCGCTGCTCAATTCAAGTAGACCAACAGATGTGTCAAGGCTGAAGTCGTTCCTTGGGTTAATTAATTATTATGGTCGATTTATCTCCCGTTCACAGCCAAAATTAGAATGCTTGTACAATCTCACACGCCAAGGCACTGAATGGAACTGGACAGACGACCATGAGGCCACTTGGAACCAGGTGAAATCTCACCAAGGACGCCACTTTAACCCATTATGACCCTTCCAAGGAACTTTTTCTCACCGTGGATGCGTCTCCCATCGGCATGGGCGCTGTGTTATCACATAAGGACAAGGATGGTTTTCATTTACCAATCGCATATGCTAGTTAATTGTTGACTTCAATTCAGTGCAACTACGCACAAATCGATCTTGAAGGATTTGGAATTATTTATGGCGTAAAGAAGTTCCATCACTACGTTTTTGGCCACCATTTTACTCTTCGAACAGACCACAAACCGCGGATTGTCATTTTAGGTGATGAGCGAGGGTGCAACCAGATAGTGGCCGCGCATTTACATCGATAGTTTGTCTATTTGGCAGCATACGATTACGCCATCGAACATTTACCAGGCACCGACAATGAAGTAGCCGATGCCTTATTGAGAAATCCACAACTGCTGATCGATGATAGCTTTGACTGGGAATTGGGCATTAATCGGATTCTTTCTTGTTCTTTTCAGATTTTTCCGCATCGCAGCAAGCTCTACAGTTGGCGTACAAAAGTGATACCGAACTCAACGCTGTTTTGCTGGCACTAAAAGGAGACTGGAAGAAATCTACTCCTGCCACTGCTGCATTTTACAAAGTGAAGGAGTCCCTGTCCCTTTTTAACAATTTTTTATTCTTTTCTGATAGATTAGTGATCCCCAAATCATTACAACATGCGATTTTGGTTGAGCTCCATGCAGGCCATTTCGGTATTGTCAAGACAAAATTCTTGGCTCGATCGACAGTATGGTGGCCCAGCATCGATGCGGATGTCACTGCTCTCATCAAGGCGTGAGGTACCTGCCAACGTCACCAGCAGCAGCCTCCCAAGACCAATAAAATTCGATGGCCGATTCCTGATCAAGTTTGGGGCAGAATACATTTAGATTTTGCAGGTCCATTTCACAACTCCACCTTCTTGCTAGCAGTCGATGCTAAGTCCAAATATTGTGAAATCAAGATGACCAATACAACAGCTGCTGCCACCATTGCAGTGCTCGACTCATGGTTTAGTGTGCACGGATTGCCCATTCAAGTGGATTATGACAATGGCCCTCAATTTACGGCCTTAGAATTTCGTGAGTTTTTAGCAGCAAATGGAGTGAGACAGACGTTTTCTCCTCCGTATCACCCGGTAACTAATGGAGCTGTCGAAGGGTTCGTAAAAATTTTTAAAACTCAAATTAACAAATATTTAGCAGATGGACTTAAATTGGATGATGCGCTGACGAAGTTCTTGCGTCATTATCGTTCTAAGCCGCATGTGTCAACCAAACTGCCGCCAGCTGCAAGTTTTTTCTCGCGACAGATGCAAACGCGACTTCATCTTTTGAATCCTCGGTTATGTGCCACAACGTTCCCCATCATCACAAAGCGTCAATTTGCTGTGGGAGAGGCGATATTCGCTCGAGATTATCACTCAACAACCCGATCGATTCCAGGTGTAGTACGACGTCGAGTCTCATCGACTACATACGACATCGAAGTGGCCAACAACGTAATTTGGTCAAGCCATGCAGATCAACTTCGAATGATTCCTGCCAAAATTGGGGAAGGAGAGGACTCTCAATTTATTTTTGAAGATTTGGAATTGATGCTCCCTATTGAGGAATCTGTGCCTCCGGTTCAAGTGCAGTACGTCAGCCTCAGCTAACTGGGCCTCAACCACCTCAACACTCAATTGCTAGAAATCGCCCTCGTAGGAATCCTAGCTTTCCAGTTCGATTAGGTTTTGATAATTAACTCTTAATTTTAGTGCCTTGTGTAATTCCCTTGATATTGTTGTTTTACATTTGTAATTGTGTTTCCACAATTGAAGGAGTAATTGCAGTGTCGTGCAATGAGTATTTTTAGTCTCTTGTTTGTACACTTGGTGGTCACTCTGTCTATCTATGACAAGCGCCCCAGGCGTTCCTGTTTGACACGGAATAAAGATTAGTCAGTTACCTTTTAGAGTTCACCCTTGACCCATGTATTTTATTTCAACATATTTGAGAATACTTCAGAATGTTTTTTTAGTCACGGAATATTTCCTCACAAGGAAATTTTTTTGTGTGTACCACAAAAAAAAATTTTTCAGATTAAGATTCCTTCTGCCATTCCGTGTACGGAATAAGCTTGTGTGTACTAGGCTTAAAATATGAATTTTTCCATGAAAATAATTTTTCAGAAAACTTTATTTTTTGTGTATTTCGTGTATAATTTATACTTCACATAGGAAATTTTCTCATTAAATTATCAGAGAATTATCAGACACGAAATTTCTTCAGAAAACTGCTAGAAATTGTTTGCTGTGGATGAACTAATACATCTTCATGAATTCCTGCAAATTCCCAATGATTATTCACTCCCAAATCTTCAAATTTAGATGGCAACTGAAAATAATTTAAAAACTTATTCAAAAGTATATAATACATAAAAAAAATAAAAATCTTACTTTAATTAAATCTTTTGAACCCGGGGTACCTCTAAAATGCTGAACTAACTTTTTATACTAATATAAAAAAAATTTAATTTAATTTCTAAATTCATGAAGAAAAATAATACCTACTTTGGGATCAAGACGCAGCCAAACTCTCTTCAAATCATTTGTCCAATTAATTCTTTTCTCTTTCAACCTACTCGCTGTTTCATCAGAATAACCAGTCAATGTGCTAATATTTGCTGAATCATCAATACATTTCAGTATAAATTTACATTTAGAAAAAGTTGTAAAAATAAAATACTTATAATGATAATTACGGCATCAAAACTATGTGACGGTCTCGAACCGTAGTTTTGGTAGGAAATTGCCACCAGAGTGCGCTATTGCATCTTTGGCGGCATATTCAACTAAGACATAAAAATATAAATAAGTGGTTAATAAATATCGCGCTTATTTATAGCCAATACCAAAGTAATGGCCAATAAATATATATTGTATTGACCATTCGCCCCATTCACCTCGATAATGTGAGTGATACAAGAAGTGGTCATCCATTCCCACAACCGGTATCACCCATGGGCTTCTCTGCTATCTGCACATTCCATGAGGATTAGCAGGGGATGATGTAGGAAGTGGTAATCCACATTCCACAACCGGAATCACCCATTGGCTGCCCTGCTATCACCACATTCCAGGGGGATTAGCAGGGTATATAAGCTCATGTTCAACAGGAAGTAATGCTTGCGCTGCAACTGAAAACTGAACTGAACTGAAACCCTGAACTTGGGCATTGCCTGAACTGATGAAACTTTGTTTGACCTGGTATGAATTGTCTGTGATTATTTGCCTAAATAGTTTGTGCTTTACATTTGAGTGTATTTACAGTGTGATATCCTTGAGTGTATTTATTGAAGTGTATATATTATTATAGTGTATTTTAATACTGTATACCTTATATTATATTCTTGAGTGCCATGTGTACTTATATTTAAGTGTATGCATTTCCCTGTGGCGCCTATGTTTGTTGTATAAGTTACAACCTTGTTAGGTGAATGTGGGACAAACATGAGGCCAATATATATTTCTCCCATACGTGTGATGGAACATGTATGTTGAGCTTTTGGCCGCCAATATCGAGGTGCTAATCCTTTGTCGCGGTGGCCCGACGGCATCAGAGGCGACAGCGACGGCCACTGTTCGACGATGGTACCGCAATAAGGCGACATTGGACCGGGCCGAACCAGGTGAGTAAATCAATCTGTTATTTTCTCTCCCTCATGGCCCCGGGCCCTTAATGTGGAAATAATGCACCGTGTAATGTGCGGAAAGTGGGTCAAATCACTTAGGTCGCCACGTGGCTGTGGCTTGACCGTTTACACCTCTTTCCCTCTTCAGCTAATCTTTTATTGTAGCATGTTGATTACATTATTCTCCCCAGAATAGATGTAATCAATCCCTTTAATCCTTTTGATTGTGACAGACTTTAAGTCAGCCATATCCCTCAGGATCGTCATGATTTCACCATTGTTGCTAAGCCTAAGCACATGGACCAAAGTAAGCCTAAGATATGTTAACGGGTTTATATTTGCATATCTTGGTGTTGTACAATTGTAAGTGTAATAAATTCCGTGAATAAAGTTAAAACTATATCTGCATATAATTTATCTTGGTACATTTTGTGGTTTTGTATCGCGTTATATGCAAAGTAGGTTGGATGATATTTTTCTATATCAATCCCAATTCCACATTGTCACAACTAACCATTCGAGCGAAGATCGCATCGGTGCTTTCAATTATCGAAAATCTCATCAGCAGACCCATCCGTTGTGTACAATTATTGTTTTCATTCTGACGGGATATTTTTGGGGAGAAAACTTACATGCCCAGCTTCCTTGAGGTCACTCCTGGGTACTTCACTACAGCACTTTGTTTTTTCGTTGTAGTGGTGTCAATGGTCCTCTGGTTATCTGTCTTTTCTTCACTTTCTATTTTTGCTCCACTTTCCCTTCTGTGGCTTCTATCTTTTGTGTTTTTGACCAATTCATTGATAATGTAAGACTGCATTCCATTCTACAATGGAATGTATGAATGTAGTGTCTATCAATAGTCAAATGTGTTTGTTAGATAGATAGATAGATAGAATTGAGTTTATAGACGCAAGCGGCGACTCAGGCCATACACGTCTTTTAATCTGACATACTAAAACTGACATACTAAATCTGACCAATATAAATCTGACATAGACAAACACATTTGACCATTGATAAACACTACATTCGCACATTCCATTCCAGAATGGAATGCAGCATTACATTATCAAAAAAATGGTCAAAAACGGAGACAAAACCACAGAAGAGATAGCGGAGCAAAAAAAAAGAAGATAGATAGATAGATAACCAAAGGACCCATTAGCACCAATGCAGCGGAAAAACAAAGTGCTGCAATGGAGTACCCAGGGGAGGCCACAAGGAGGCTGGGCTTGGAAGTTTTCTCCCCAAATGTGTTTGTTCGTGTCAGATTTATTATAGGTCAGATTCAGTACCAATTCAGTTGAAGTATGTCAGATTTAAGACGTGTATGGTCTAAGTTGCCGTTTACGTCTCTACGGAATATTTTGTGGTTCATGTTGTGGTGACCCAAATGGGTACCTTGGACATTTTCCACGTTGTTATGTGAGCATATTTAGGCATGATTGGATTGTGCATACTGTTATGTACCTACCCAATGTGTCTTGTAAATAGTTAATTTTATTGATTATTTAATGAGTGTAAATAAACCTATACTCCATTCACGGAATCTTGACTTAAATTTTTTTACTTCTAAATGGGATAATTACTGTTTAATAATCCAAATCCCTCTCCCCCTGTGTGGAAATTAAAGACCAATATGAGACTTTGTTTCCATGACAACTGGAGCGTTGTACAGATCAGTTCAGCAGAAATAATCCAATGTAGAAGTAAAAAAATTTAGCTCAAGATTCCGTGAATGGAGTATAATTAAAGTGCATAATTACTTATATAATTATTTTGTGTTGTTGTGATGTGTGAAGCATAATGATTCAGTTATCTTTTATATTATTTAGGGATAAATAATATTAGTGTTTTGTTGTGCAATCATGACATCATTTGAGTTGTTTATCCCAGCTAGGGTGACAAGTCTCTGCCCACTTGAGGGGGGGATGAACTGACTCATTTTAGTTGCACTCATTTGAGGTCACTGCACAGCTGTTGTGCACAACAAAACAGCCCTGGGAAACTTATTGTTTTCCCAAACTGAAACTTTCAGTCACAATCTTGCTTCCGAACATACAACAGTCCTTCTCTGGTCAAACACTTACTTTTTGGGTGTATGTGTGATCGAAGGCATCGTCAACGGAAGAGGGATTCGCTCATGCTTCGCTGATAAGTATTATCTTATTAGTGTATTTTCTGGCAATTAGCACAGCTAATTAATTGATCGAGTTTCCAAATTCTAGCGCTTAGAAATAGCGATAGAATTACACCATAAACATATTCAGGCAGTTCCTGTGAGCCAGCAGTCGCGTTTGTTGCGAGTGTGATTGTTTGCCGGGAATATCCCGCTTGAATATACTTTTGGCCAGTTACCTGGACCGCAAGCCGTAAGTCGGCGTAGAAGTCCGATGCTGCATCGACGATCGCGTTCCAACCGAACCCGAGAAGCGGTAAATCATCGAGAGACATCGCCATAGTTTACATCGTTGATACATTTATGTGTAATATTTTTTATTTGTGTTAAGTAAAGTGAACGCGACAATGTTCATGTTTTGATTCCAGTTGGCAATCTCTGTTTGTTGGTTGGGTCTGCTGATGGGATTTTTGATAACCGAAAGCACTGTGATCTTTACTCAATAATGGTTAGTTTATGTCGTGTCTGTATTAACTGTCATTATAAGTAACTATTTTTATATTCAAAGTATTGAAAATAGATAGATGTTTTGCATTAAAAAAGTTGACATTACAAAACAACGTCAGTTCTTATGCTTAATTCACACTGAACACGACGTAACGTAATGTAGCTTACAAAAATTTAACGTAACTTACAAAATTGCAGCAACCAATGTAACATTACAAACGAGATAGAATGAGAAATTGCGCAATTGGTCGATTTACATTTACTGCATATCTACAAACAGTGTGAACAAAACCATACATTACTTTCCTTAAATTTTTGTATGTTACGTAAAGTTACGTCATGTTCAGTGTGAACTAAGCGTTACCTGGAATTTCGCATGGCAAATCCCAAGTTCCAGCATACCATGAATAATGACTAATCGGAGATTTCTTCTTAGGATTTAAAAAGTGCCCCTTATCATCACTTATAAACACTGTGTAACCAGATAAAGTTTTTGGTTTCTAGAAAAGACGAATGATTATGAAGTTTTAACTTGAATTTAGGATTAAAAATTTCACCTGAGATTTTTTCCGGAAATCCCAAGCTTCAGAGCGTGGGCCAATACCAGCAGGTTTTTCATACTGGCCACTGTGATACACAACAGCCATTTCATCAAATCACGTAATTTTTATCCGACATCAAAAATGTAAAAAAAAATTATTGAAGATTCGAACTCGACATTTATGAGTAAATCAATGTTATAAAAAAAATACTGAGACAATAATGTAAGCATTGTAATGTACCATGCGCCACCTATGGGAAATATTTTAAACCTTTTATTTCATTTTGTCCAGATTGAACTAATAAAACGTGAATACAAAACGAAAATTTTCTAATCAAACAACAAACTCTTCAACAAATCAGTACATTTTAGTTGTAAATACAATTTAATAGTCTTGGATAAATAATATTAACAAAATAAACACACTAAATTAATTTTCCAACATTAAAACTTCCCATTCCAACAGTACACCACATTTTCTATCCACCCAACTCATCTCACAAATGTTTACATCGCGATTGTTCGATTAAAAATTTAAAATCAAGCCAGAAAGCTGCTGTGAACAACATCAAACACAAATACCGAAATTATTCGACATAAGCAACTCAAGTAACGACAAATTCCAAAAAAATCGCAAAAAATCGCAAAAAATCGCAAAAAATCGCAAAAATCGCAAAAAAAAAATGCAAAAATCGCAAAATAAAAAATTGCAAATTTATTTCCATAGATCGAAACTCTCCTCAAAATGTCGCCAAGCCGCATTTCATCCCTCAAACCGAAATACAAACCGATCAAATTCATCCCCGCATACAAATCCCCGATCTTCCACACGCTCCGCCGACCTCACGGGCTACAGGGCCCGGTTAAAGCCAAACCGAATCGAACCGGAAACCGGACACCAAACATTCATGTGATGCTCTCGACCAATGACAATCGTTTGCCTAAAGTTTCGAATCATCGTAGATCGCAAATCATGAACCGTCAGCATCAGGAAATCACGAGAATGATCAAATCCGCGATGCCAGGCCCCGTGAACGTGATCGTCAAGGACGACAAACGTGTGTCTAAGATAATGGCTAACTTGAGCTACCAGGATCTGGAAATGGCGAAAACGATCGAGCAACTGCGAACTGCTTCGGGGATCTCCGATGCGCAGATGAAACGCGGTGTTCGGCTGTTCAGGACGATGCAGAAGTTAGCGGGAATTGTGTTCGCGAAAGAGAAACTCAAGGGAGCGGCGAATGGAGCGGAAGATTGGAGGAAGACGGCGGAGTTGTTGAATGAGTTGAAGACTTTGACGGGGCGGAAGAAGAGCGATGGTGCTCTGGGGCCGGTTGGGTTGGAAGGAAAGAGGAAGAGGGTGCTGATACCGCCCTGGAGGCGGTACAGAAGTGTTAAGAAATTTTGAAGTCGTTTAATTTTTTTTTATTTATTGTATTTTTATTTTGTTATGTGGTTGATTGTGATTAAATTATGATTAAATTACGTAATGAGTTTTGGATTTAAATAAAAATTGCAAGTTTTATTTTTCTGGATGATTCTTTATGGGTGGATGTTTTTTGTGTTTTGCTTGGTTGTGAACTATGTAAGGTGTGATTGTTATGCGCAGTTCAGATTTATCATCAAGATATCGGGCAGTGGTGGCGACATAGTAAACATTCACTTGGACGTGAAGTTATTAATTTATTAAATGCATATTATTCATTTTATTCAAGCTCAGTTAGGAATTCAAAATAATTTAGTAAAAAAAAAAAATCAGTTACCTTATGACATTTTAATGAATAGTAAAAATGATTCAATTGAGGTCGTGCAATCCTATCATGGGGATGATAACAAAGCACCGGACATCCAAGTTACGATGAGAAGACAGAGACGACATCGTATTAATTGGGTTTTGGCCTTTTATTAGTTGTCTAGGGGTCGGCGTCGCTTCCCTGCATTCCCATACCACGGTATATCACTGTTCGCCTATCTGAGACCGGCCCACTAACCAGGACAATCGCCCTGGGCAGCGAGGTCGAATCTCTAACTATAACCCTGCTGTAGTTCACCTACAGCCAATCATGTTCCCTTCAATGAGGCTTCAAGGGATGGCACAGTGGGCAGAGAGAGCCAGAGCTGAACATTGTGTTCAGCTGGCTGGTTGTCCAACTACTGTCTGGCCACTGGCTTCTCTGCAGTGTTGCCAACTCTAAAATCTGGATTCCGCTTTGGTAACCTCTAAATTCCGCTAAAATCCGCTGACTCTAAAAGGTGAAAATCCGCTAAAATTCCGCCAATTTTTTCCAGAAAAAGCTAAAAAAAAAACCAAAAAAATTAAAATAAATTTTTTAATCGCAATTTTTTAATGGAGATTTTCCAATTGGCGGATTTTTGGCGAATTTTAGGATTTTTAAAAAAAAACATTTTGTCAATTTTTTGACAATAAGAAAGACCCCACATGGCCTAC
>JH431924.1:8008-64726 GCA_000239455.1 Strigamia maritima | reverse complement strand
GAAATTTTAAGAAACAGAAATGAGAATAGAGGAGTTGGCAATGGAAGAAAATGGTTGTTAAGGCTTTAGCAGAAAGACCGGGTCATCGAATGGCGTCGTTACGGCCACTCTTGCCACTAGACGGCGATGTCTGCCCAACAATTTTTCCTACACCTACGTATGTATTCTGATACAGATTCTGCGATCAAGATTGTTAATTGTTGTAGCTTAGAAGGTAGCATCCTATATTGTGAGTTTGCTCGTCACCCACCAAGTTTTCACCATGGGAATATTCCGCTTGGTATCTGTCGTGATCCTCAACGGTTTCAACTCGATCGTAGCCAAACATGCCAAACAACAAGACGACTTGAAGAAAAAACCTTAATTTTAAATCAACATCTTGTTACTACGTTTGAATGTTGAAAAATTGGTGGTTAGGATGTTGGACTGTGACGACTAGGATTGTGGGTTCAATTTCCGGCGAGTCTTGAGTTGAGGATGAAACACAAGTCCACGCACATGCGCATTAGACTCGACCAATTTGGAGAGATGATGACTGCTCTCCCTAGTCGCCCATTACATAAATCAGCATTACGTAAGATGTGATTGTTGTGCTTGGCGATGTGCAGTTCAATTTTAGCATCAAGTTTCAGCTGTCTGCTAACAGGCGATTTATCATAGCAACAGTATAATAATAATAACAATGAGTAATGACAACAAATTATTCTTGGTTCTTGCACTGAGAACGAGGCCTAGGAAACGGTTTAATAGCAGTTGGAAATGAGGTACCGGTAACTAAATATATTTGTTGTATTTTGTTGTTTCTTCTTAGCAATATCATACAACGGAATAATTACCTATACGAAATACGACAATTTTACATAAAAATTGAATAAATTATTTGTGATTTATTACAAATTACATTAAAATGCAATCTCAATATTTCTGTTTATATATTTCCAGTTTCCTTTGCTTGTGTGACCAGTTTGGAGTAAAATTGGAAAGCAATTTCAATTTTGAATCCATTTTGGGAGCATAACTCGCAACAAGTCGAGATATGAAGCACAAATGGTTGCGACACTCATCGTCCAAGTCTTGCTCAGCAATACCCCAGTCCGCTTCTGTTTCCAAAAGAAAGATCTCGACGACCGACGAGAATGAGGAAAGGGACCATTGGGGATCCAAAGTGGAATTCCTTCTTAGTTGTCTCAGTTATGCCATTGGTCTTGGAAATGTATGGCGATTTCCATATTTAGTTTATAGGAATGGTGGCGGTCAGTGCAGCAATATAAAGTACCGGTACATAATTCAGCTGTTTTATTTGTATTATTTTTATTGGTTTAGGTGCTTTTCTCATTCCGTATTTTGTCATGTTAACCACAGCTGGAATTCCATTATTTTTTTTAGAGTTGGCATTTGGTCAGTATGCGAGTGAAGGACCCATTACTATCTGGAAAATAAGTCCTTTGTTTCAAGGTAATGGTTTTTCTTTAATGGTAGCGGGTGATGGTTTCTGATTTAGGTAGTTCTGGTGGATGTACCAAAGCAGTGACATCGAAGTAAGACGATAAAAACATATATTCACAGTTTTTTGATTTTTAAAATTTAATTATAATAGTTTTTTTTTCAATTTTTATTTGACTTTTTTTATTTGACTTTTTTCATTTTTATTTGACTTTTTTTATTTGACTTTTTTCATTTTTATTTGACTTTTTTATTTGACTTTTTTCATTTTTATTTGACTTTTTTCATTTTTATTTGATTTTTTCATTTTTATTTGATTTTTTCATTTTTATTTGACTTTTTTCATTTTTGTTTGACTTTTTTCATTTTTATTTGATTTTTTCATTTTTATTTGATTTTTTCATTTTTATTTGACTTTTTTCATTTTTGTTTGACTTTTTTCATTTTTAGTTTGACTTTTTTCATTTTTATTTGACTTTTTTCATTTTTATTTGACTTTTTTCATCTTTATTTGACTTTTTTCATTTTTATTTCACTTTTTTCATTTTTATTTGACTTTTTTCATTTTTATTTCACTTTTTCCATATTTATTTGACTTTTTCCATATTTATTTGACTTTTTCCATTTTTATTTGACTTTTTCTATTTTTATTTGATTTTTTCCATTTTTAGCAAAAATGAAAAAAGTCAAATAAAAATGAAAATTTCATTTTTGCTTGACTTATTCTATTTTTATTTGACTTTTTCAATTTTATTTGAGTACGGAAAAAATACCACAACAAACTAAAAAAAAACAACAAAATTTGAAAAAAAAAAATAAAAATAAAAAAAATAAAAAATAAAAAATCACAAAAAATATTTTTGGACTTTTTACCGCGGTGGAACTACAAGAATAACAAGTGCCGTCATTATTTGCAAAATAATTTTTTTATATTTCTAAAAAATAATTTAGGATTAGGATACGCCATGTTTTTAGTATCAGCTCTAGTTGGCATTTACTACAACATGATCATCGGTTGGACTTGGTATTATTTATTCAATTCATTTACTGAAATCCTTCCATGGAGTTCCTGCGACAATGATTGGAACACTAATGGTAAAAATACAAATAAATAAACAAAATAAAAAAAATTAAAAAAAAATAAATTTTTTTTCCTCATAGCTTGTCGTAGATTTGAAGCAACAAACTGTACAGCTCCCACAGGATTCCTACTACTTAATGGCACTTGTATTAACCGAGGAAATAAAACCGATAAAGAATGGCGAACCTTCAAACTCAACAGTATTAAGCCAAAAATGCCAACCGATGAATATTTTCAGTAAATTAAATTAATTTTTTGGTTATTAAAGGGTTTACGACATCACGTTTTTTTATTAATTCATTGATTCAAGCATAATTTAAAACCCTTAAATAATTTTTCAGAAATTTTTTGATAAAATATTAAAGGATTAAAACCCAATATTGAAATGTGAAAACGAGCAGACGACAATGTGAAAAAGTGCGAGATAAAATCGAGAATTTGCGCGATTATTACCAGTTGTGACGTAAACCTTATGTATTTAACATGGGGAATACCAACTATGACCAGCAGCGGCCAACAATGTCCCTCGCCAAGCTCAAATAAGCCGTTCGAGATACAAAATAATTTTTTTAATGTTGTTCCAAAAACTTTAAAAAAATAAATAAAAATCATTTAGACCATTTGAAAAAATGGCGAAAATTATTCAGTTATAAAATATCTGATGTCGTAAACTCTTTAAAAAAAATTTTTTATTTTATTTTTTTTTAAAAAAGTAGTTAATTAATTTCTAGTAATTACATGTTATCGATATCGAGTGGAATAGATGATATCGGAGAAGTCAAATTGGAACTGGCTTTATGCTTGCTTCTGGCATGGGTAGTTTGTTATATTGCATTGTTGAAAGGTGTAAAAAGTTTCGGCAAGGTAAATTGTTAGTTTTGTAGATTTTTTTTCATTTTTTAAAATGAAATAATTATTATTATTTTTTTTTTTTTTAGGCGGTTTATTTTACTGCATTCTTTCCGTATATTGTGCTCATCATTTTACTAATTCGTGCAGCGACTTTGCCGGGTTACATGGATGGAATTTTATATTATGTGACTCCACAATGGGATAAATTATTAACTGCTCAGATTTGGGGTGATGCTACAGTGCAGATTTTCTTTTCATTGGCACCGTGTTGGGGCGGATTGATCACTTTAGCCAGTTACAATACGTTTCACAACAACTGTTTTCGGTAGTTAATGAAGTTGAAGTAAGAGATATGCATCCGGGACTTTAGTTGAGTTGGTGTTGTAGAGTGAGTTGAAGGTGATGAGGTCGCGTGAGTTTGAATTTTAAAGTCTTGGATGCAATTTCAATGATTATTTTTTGATGCGATGCATTGGGGCCTAGAGGGACTTCGAAGCTAATACTGTAGGAGCATAAATCTCATCCAATTTTGATCAAATTTTATTGAAATTTGAAAAACGTTCAAAATTTTGGACAATTCTGCAAAAAAAGAAATTGAAATTCTATACAAAATTCAGCAAAAAAATTGAAATTTTGAACAAAATTCAGCAAAAAATTGTAATTTTGTGTCGTTATTATTGACGGATGAATTGATTTAGCAGGATTGAATTCATGCGTGGCCAAAGGGTTGACAGAGTTTTTACATGTGTTTATTGATACGAATACTTCCCTGTAGGGGGATTACAAAAACCGTATGCACCTGTTGCGTGACACTAAAATACGAATGTTAACACACCCCCTCAAACATCAGGTGGGGAATAAAACTAACACAAAATACAGTTAGTCTAATTTTGACAGTCCCATCTCACTAATGAACTTGATGTGCTTAACTGAAAATAATCCTTTAGTTAGCGCATAGGCTGGCATTTCCGCAGTGGGCATGTATTTTATGCTTACGACTCCATTTTCTTGTGCTTCACGAACGAAGTGATAATGAACATCAATGTGTTTTGTCCGCGAGTGATGGATTGGGTTTGCTGCGATCCTGGCTGCGCTCTGGTTATCGTTGAATATCGATATCGGAGTCGGCTTGTCAGTTTTTCCCTCAATTTCCTCCAAAAGACCACGCAAACAGATGGCTTCTTTTGCACAGTCAGATAGTGACATGTACTCCGCTTCCGTGCTTGATAATGCGACGGTTTTCTGCTTACGTGCAGCCCAACTTATGGCACAGTCCGAGAGTTTGAAGAAATAGCCAGTGTGTGAGTGCCTGTCGTTCACATTACCGGCCCAGTCCGCGTCCGCAAAGCCTGCGAGTTTTTCCTCGCTTTTCTTGAATGTCAGTCCCAATTTTGACGTCCCTTTTAAGTATCTGAGCACCCTCTTGCCGGCTGCAATGTGCTGTGCGTCGTAATTCGAGTTGAACTGGCTCAACGCACTAACGGCATAGGCGATGTCCGGTCGTGTGGATACTGCTAAGTACATTAATGAGCCGACGAGACTCTGGTATGGGAAGTTTTGGATTTCTTTCTTTCTTTCCTTTGGTATATTGGTCAGATTAAAAGACGTGTATGACCTCAGTCGTCGCTTGCGTCTGTAAACTCAATTCTATCTATCTGTCCTTTCCTTTGGTTCCGTCATTGATCGGGTTAATTTGCTGTTTGCATCGAGTGGGGTGGCTATGGGCTTGCAATCTTCCATGCCCAACCTCTTCAATACGTCGAGTGTATATTCTCCTTGGCTCATTGTAATGGTGTTCGTCTTTAAGTGTTGGTTGAACTCGATGCCTAAACAGTATTTTATAGCACCTAAGTCCTTCATCTCGAATTCCTTTCCAAGTGCTGACTTTAGTTCGCTCATTGATTTTTTGTTGTTTGTGGCGATTATTAGGTCGTCGACATAAATGCCGACTATGGTGATTTCCTTCTTGGTCCTTTTGAAATAGACACACGGGTCTGATTTGGAGGGCTTTAAACCGAATTTCTTGACTTTTCGTCCAGCTTGCGGTACCATTGGCGTCGCGACTGTTTTAGTCCGTATAATGACTTTTTCAATAATAGTACGTTGTCATCCTGGGTGCCCGATATCTTGCTGAATTCCTCCGGTTTTTCCATGAATATTTGTTCCTCCAATTCACCGTTTAAATATGCAGAAATCACGTCCATTTGCTGAATCTCGAGGTTGTGTTCGACCGCGAGCGCCATGATCATGCGTATGGAGTTTGCACGTGCGACAGGCGCGAAAGTTTTGTCGTAATGGGCACTATGCTATGAGAAGCCTTTGGCTTTTCGATTATGAATGGATCCGTCGGCATTTAGTTTGGTGCGCAAAACCCATCTACTTCCAATTGTCTTGCGGTTTTGCAGTCTTTTAACTTCTTCCCATGTTCCATTTCGGATTAGCGCGTCATATTCGTCTTTTAGGGCTTTTGTCCACTCTTCGCGATTATTGCTGTTGAGGGCCTCTTGCGCCGTCGTTGGGTCCGCCCCTTCAATGAAGTTTGCAATCTCCTCTCCGTCGATGAAGTTGGTGACTGCGTCTTCGGGGATTTTTCGTACGGCGTAAACCTTCTTTGGTCGTCCAGGTTTTCCAGTTTTTGCAAGGTGTGGTTGTCCTGGTCCTCGTTTCGGATTTGCAGTGTTTGGATTAGCATTACTGTCGACTTCGCAATTGTGTTCGTCTGGAGTTTCTTCATTTTGGTCCGATGTGTGATTTTCAGTGTTGCTTTCTGTTGGTTCGGTGTCGGCGTTTGGCTGGGCATTTGGGGTTTCCGTAGTGAGTTGTGCGGCAAAATGATAGAACTCGTCGTCGTCATCACTTTCGTTTTCAAATGAGTCGTCGACTGGCAGGTTCGCTTACAAATTTTACATCCCGACTTTTGATGAGTTTTCTGGTTTTGCTGTCATACACCCGATACCCCTTGGATGACCTGTCGTACCCGAGGAAAATGCATTCAGTTGCCTTTGGCTCGAATTTTCCCGGGTGAGCGCCTTTTCATAGGTAAAATGCCTTTGAACCGAATTTCTGGAAATACAAAGTTTTGGGAATTAATTTTGGGTTCCAAAAGGTGAATGGTGTTTCTCCGTTCAGTGATCTCGATACACATCTGTTGCGCACGTGATTGGCCGTTAAAACGGCCTCGGCCCAGAATGATGGTGGCAGTGTTGTGTCCAAAAGTTCACATCTGGCCATTTCGACAAGTGTTCTGTTTCTTCGTTCGGCTACGCCATTTTGCTGTGGCGTGTAGTCGATGGTGAGCTGTCGTTTGATGCCGTTTGTTTTAAGAAATTGTCGAATTCATTGTTGCGATATTCTTTTCCATTGTCGCTTCTGAATTTCTTGATTTTTCGATCCGTTTTATTTTCTGCATACGCTTTATATTCTTTAAATGCAGCAAGAACTTCGGATTTTTTCTTTAGGAAATACACGGCTCTCCATCTGGACTTGTCATTAATAAAAGTCACGAAGTAACGGACACCGCCGAGTGAGCTCGTCCGCATTGGCCCGCATACATCAGAATGTATTAATTCGAGTAAGTCATCGCTTTTGTTTTCACTGATTTTTGGGAATGGCAGTTGGGTAAGTTTGCCTTTAATGCAGATGTCGCACGTGCTGAGTCGATTGCTGAGTCGATTGCTGGTTTTAATGTTGGTGCCATCAATGATGCCTAACTTAATCATTTTGCGTAAATCTTGCTCGTTCAAGTGCCCCAACTTTTTGTGCCATTGTTGCAAAGTTGACTTCGTTGATGCCATGCTTGCCTCGTCGCTCGTCTCGTCGACGATGTATAAGCTCCCTTTGCGTCGTGCAGTTAGCGTCACTTTGTTCGTCCTCTCATTTATGATTTTGGCGGCATTTTTTGAGAAATGGATTTCAAAACCTTTATCGGTTATTTTGCTCATTGACATCAGGTTTGTGCGCAGGTCTTTAACTAGTATAGTGCCGGATAACGTCATTGAAAGTCCGTTTTCCTCGGTGATTCTAACTGTTCCGACTCTGCTGCCTGTAGTTGTGGCCGAGCTCGCCATTTTCACATTTCGGATATCATGTTTGTTGATGTTTATGAAACTGTTTTTATTGTTGCACATGTGCAAAGTTGTCCCACTATCCGCCTAAGTCGCCGCTTGCGTCTATAAACCTAATTCTCTCTCTCTGTCCCACTATCCAAAATCCAACTGGTTGCGTCTTCTTGCGTGTGGCAGGTTGATGCTACGGTGAAAACTTCGACCGCACGTGAGGGGTTTTCAGATTTGCTTTTTTTTAGCAGTTGGAGTCGAAAACGGCAGTTTTTCAACTCATGACCGTTTCGGCCACAATGGCCGCATTTTGCAGTTGGGTCTCGTCTTGGAAATTGTTTTTTGATTCCATTTCCGGTCCTTGTTGTCATTTTTTCGATTGTTTTCGTCTGATTTTTTGTTGGAGTTAATTTTTGTAAACAATGCAGAGTCTGGGTTTTGTTGGCCTCGGTCTGGATTGTCCTCTTTGATCATACTTTTCACTTTGTCGAGTGTTGGCAACGTTTCTATCGTGCGAATTGCGCTTCGAATTGCGGCAAAATTATCTGGTAGACTGATTAATAGCACGGCGATAATCACTTTGTCGGAAATTTTCTCGCCGAGATTTGTGAGTTTGTGCGCCGTGGTGGAATAGAAATTCAGGTGTTTCTCAAGGTCGTTCCCGTTTTCAAATTTTCGAGACATTACGTCGATAACGAGTGATACAATTTCTGAGTCACTTTTTTTCTCGTGGATCTCCTGCAGTCGTTTCCAAATGTCGTTTGCAGATTTCGCTTCAGGCAAATTTTGGATGTGTAGAATTTGGTCCGGTTTCAATGCTAAGATGAGATCATTTTGCGCGTTGTCGTCCCCTTGGATCCAAGTTGCGAGTGCTGCAGCATCTGTGGCTTCTGGTTTCGGGGCCTTTGCACTGACGTAGTTCCATGATTTATTCTTTTTGCATACCGCCTCAATTATTATTTTCCAAGTGGCATAATTTGTGCAGTCCAATCGATCGCTTTTGGGAATGGAGGCCGACATATTGCGTTTGTATATTTTTTGGGTAAATATTTACAAATTTTGTAAATTTGTCTATTTCTGGCCTTTTTTCGTCTGGAAATCTTTTTCAACAGTGGTTTAAGCGTTTGGTCCCATAACCTGTCGTTATTATTGACGGATGAATTGATTTAGCAGGATTGAATTCACGCATGGCCAAAGGGTTGACAGTGTTTTTACTTGTGTTTATTGATACGAATATTTCCCTGTAGGGGATTACAAAAACCGTATGCACCTGTTGGGTGACACTAAAATACGAATGTTAACATTTTGGACAAAATTCAGCAAAAAAATTGAAATTCTAGACAAAATTCAGCAAAAAATTGAAATTCTAGACAAAATTCAGCAAAAAATTGAATTTCTGGACAAATTTCAGCAAAGAATTGAAATTCTGGACAAAATTCAACAAAAAATTAAAATTCTGGACAAAATCAAGCATATTTAGACAAAATTACCCAGGAATTTTTAAGTTTTGTTGAAATTATCTAAAATAAACTCCATTTTATTAAAATACATAAAAAACCCATTGACTACTTGGTATGTCCCAATCATCAATAATTTAAACAGACATTTCCAACTAAACCCATGACATAAATAGAAAGCATTTTTTAAATTTTCTTGTAATTAATTCTTTAATTTCAGAGATGCAATTTTGGTTGGACTAGTCAATCCCATGACGAGTTTTTTTGCTGGTTTTGTTATATTTGGCATTGTAGGATTCATGGCTCTCGAACTCGGAGTATCCGTCGACGAAGTAGTCGGACAAGGAGCAGGATTGGCGTTTTTTGCATATCCAGAAGCAGTCACTCGGCTACCCTTATCCCCTTTGTGGGCTATTTTATTCTTCATAATGTTACTCACACTTGGAGTAGGAACTGAGGTAGGTATATGGTGCCTATATGGAAAACTTCAACAATCAAAAAATTTAATTTTTATTTTTATTTTGCTTTCCAGTTCACAATTCTTGAAACTGTGGTCACTACAATCATCGATACATGGCCGGAAAAGCTTCGCAAACATCATAAATGGGTATTGTTTCTTGTCTGTGGCACAATGTACTTACTAGGTCTTTGTCTATGCACAAATGTAAGTAATTTAATGTGAGAATTTTTAAAATCATTAAATTAGAGCGAGCGAAGTGATTTTTACAACGGTTTTATTGTTAAATTTCGACCAATGGGAAGCTGATTACACTAATAGTATAGCATGTTGGTGTACTATCACTTTGACTAATGTTAAAATCGCTCTTTTGCTCAAATTTATTGATTTTAAAAATTCAATACTACTCGAGTTTGTTTGGGAGATTGTAATTTCTCTACCGGTTATGTACCAGTACTACCGAAAACCTTAAAATATCGAATACCATTTTTAAGGTGGTATTGGTATCGGTTTTGCTCACACATTGATTTTAATGATTATTATGGTCTAAAATAGTCAAACGATAACTCAATATTTTACACCGATTTTAGATATTTTCATTTCTTAAGGAAATGATAGCCAGTCGATAATTCTATTACGGCAACTATTTTTATAGTCTGCATAATAGACAGGCCAATGGCAGCCATTAAGTGCTTTTTTTATGTCATCAACACCTTCAGTTTATTTATTTTTTTTAAAATACCGTAAAATTCTGATATACGGTACCGGTATTATAAAAAAAATATTACCGAAAAGTCGAAAACCGGTATTTCCCAAACCACTCTTATGAAAATGGACCTGCAGCATTTTGCAGAGAATTCAACTTGTGTTTAAACCGGCCAATCACATATGGCCGTTGATTTGAAATTAGCCAATCACATGCGGTCCTTATCGGAAAAACTGCCTGTTGCCTGGAAAAACTGCTTGTTACCTGGAAAAACGTTGAGTTTTTTTGACATTTTTTTGACAGGAAAAATCACTCGTGGGCTTTGCCCACTCGTGATTTTTGCCTGGCAAAAAAATTTGTGGTTCAAAAAATTTCCGGCAATAATTCCACCACATGTGGTATTACCTCTGAGAATTTGCTGCAAACATTTTATCATGATCCGTGTGGCCAAAAATATATAATTCCAAAATTTAAATTTTAACACCAAGAGGTGTTTTGCATAATCATTCCGGCACTTTAGAGTCATACTTATATGATGAGTAATCACCCCTCCTCCCCCTAGTTATTATTAACTTTTGTGTGGCTTGACCCATTCTGACCACCTGGTGAGAGGTGATTTCTCTGATCAGGCAAGTTTGTTTAGACACTTGAAGTCAGGGCTTGCAACCGAGCTTACCTCAACAAGCTTCTCGTCACTACAACTATAAACCACGAGCGTTCCTAGCTAGAATGCCAACTTATAGTTGTTCAACCCATCCCATTAGCAGTGAATTCATCAGTCTTGCTAACAATTTCATAATTTTACTGCAAAAATCAGCATAAAGGTATAGGTTCTGCAATTGCAGTAAAGTGTTTGCAAATAATTAGTTGCATAGGAAAACTTCAAAATTTGTCTGTGCAATACAGTATACTTGCTGCAAATTTCTGCCAATATATGCAGAAAATCATTTGCAGATAAATTATAAAATTGCTACAAACATATTCTGCCACTTTTAGTTGGCAAAACCGATTGTTGCAAAAAACTGCACACCATTTTCATAGGGGCAAAGTATTTGATAAGAGAGATAAAGCTCAATCGTGCCCCCTTTCTTGGGGTATTATAACTGATAGTTAATAATTTCTGCATTACAACTTCAGGGTGGAATGTTTTTGCTACAATTAATGGATAATTTCTGCGCAAGTTACTCTACACTTTTCATTGGCATATTGGAAGTTTCGGTTATCAGTTGGGTGTACGGTGTCGACCGATTTATGAGCGATATACGCACAATGTTAGGAAATTACCCACCTTTGTACATGTATTGGAAAGTCAGTTGGATGTTCATCACCCCCGTCACACTTTCTGTATGAGATGTTAATTTGTGAAATTAATCAAATTTTTAATATTTATTTCAATTACAGTTAATACTCATTTTCAACATTGTTGATTTCACTCCTATTAAATATCAGGATTATGTGTATCCAATGTGGTCAGTTGGTGTTGGTAGCATTTTCGCTCTTGTGTCCGCACTTGCTATTCCCGTCGTAGCAATATTTAAAATTTGTAAAGCCGAAGGCAATTTATGGAAGGTTTTTTTTTACTTTTTACTTTTTGGTGAATAGAAAATATAATTTTTTTTTTTAATATTTATTTCAGCGAATCAAAGATTTGTCAAAGCCTACAGCATTATGGGGTCCAAAACTAGCTGTGCATCGCAATGATTGTTTCCAAGAAAATTTCTAAGATTTTTATGTTGTTCTTCTGGCTGAGCCTGATAATTTTGATAAAAATGCATGTTGATTAAAATTAAAATGCAAAAGTATTATAATCATTGTATAAGATTAGTAATTTAATTGCATTGTAAATATAAAATAAAACTGATTCTCGGCATTCATTCATGATATTTTTCTTGTCCATTTCTACAGAAGTGTCAAAATACAACCAAAAAGACACCAAAATCAAGAAATTAAAACGATTTTATTAATTAAAAATAAGAAATACTAACTTGTAAGAAAAAAACAAAGAAAACTACAAATTCAGTCTCATTTACCCCATTGGAATAGGAATTGGAATTGTTGAAAGATCAATGTCCATAGGATATCTCATCGGAGGCCCAGAGTACATATTTGGGGCTGATGGTGGATATGAAGGCCTATTTGTTAATGGCATAAACAAGTGCATATTATGAGGCATAGGTTACACATAGCCATAGGATTCATAAGTGGTGGTAGACATCCATTCAACGGAAACTATAACCGGTAGTGGTGGCGAAATCCCATGGGTGGCATTGATGGTGGAGGTCCACATGGCCATGTGACAGGGAGTTGGGGTAATAACGTTCCACTTTTTGTGCAGCGACTATAGCATTAATATTCGCTTGAATTTGGTCATCTGACCACTTTTGGTACCTAGTAAAATTTGACATTATCCAAGTGTTTTCCACCACTGCAGTGCGTTTTTCGCACGGACGGTGAATCGTGCGTCAAGTAAGTGTTGCAGTAGTCGCAGTAATATTTCGGCATTGTGGACAAGAACGGTTTGGATTTTTAGTACCAAAAGCAGCAAGATATAATATACGGTAGCTTTTAATACAAAAATAAAACGTAGCACTGTTTATGATACAATAAAGTATCTTAATCAGTGTTGGTAGGTTTTTGTGGGCGAGGTTTAGAGGGCAAGGTTATGACCTACAACCGTTGTACAGTTGTAACGTATGTACTACGTTCAAATGCAATGATGACGTTGCTCAGACATGGTACCAGGTCATAACCTCGCCCGCTAAACCTTGCTTAACAAAAACCTAGGCGACAATAACCTCGCCAACATAAACCTCGCTTGACAATATCCTCGCCCGACTTAAACCTAGGCAACAATAACCTGGCCAACATAAACCTCGCTTGACAAAAATCTCGCCCGACTTAAACCTAGACGTAAAAAACCTCGACTTAAAAACCTAGCTCGACATAACCTCGTCTCACTTAACCTCGCCAGGTTAAAAAATTAAAAATTAAAAAAAATTTTAAATTTACAAATTTACAAATTGTAAATAAAATTAAAAAATTTAAAGAAATTATTTCAAATTTACAAATTTACAAATTTACAAATTGTAAATAAAATTAAAAATTTAAAGAAATTATTTCAAATTTACAAATTTACAAATTTACAATTGTAAATAAAATTATTTGCACCAATGCAACCATTAAAATATTATTTTATTATCATTGAGAATCTAACTTGTGAAAACTATCGACTAGAGCGTACGCGCGGATTGGTTGAATTCGAATTTCTGGTCGAATTTCATTGGTTGGCGCGCCTATTGTTTTGATTATTGAGCACCATGCAAAATATCCAAAAATAAATTTATGTTTTATCCACTTCTGCAACAAGTAGCCGTCAGAGCGAGCCACTCCACCCCAATTCCAAAATGGCAATGGCGCGATGTTTCACTGGATTCTACGAGATTCTGCAATATTTCTGGAGATTTTACGAGAATTCGCGAGATTTTACGAGATTTCGCGAGATTTTACGAGATTTTACGAGATTTTACGAGATTTTACGAGATTTTGCGAGATTTTACGAGATTCCACAGAATTTACATTTGCTTGGGTATTTCGTTAAAATTCCGTGAATCTTGTGGAATCCCGTGAAATCTCGTGAAATTTCGTGGAATTCCATGGAATTCCATGAAATCCCATGGAATCTCGCAAAATCTCGTGGAATTCCATGAAATCTTGTGGAATCTCATGAAATCTTGTGGAATCCCATGAAATCTCGTGGAATCCCATAAAATCCCGTAGAATCTCGCAAAATCTCGTGAAGTCCTTTGAGAAATATAGATATAGATTTGTTGTTGTTGTAGTTTTTCTCGTTAGATTCTCTTCCCGAATACCACTCGCGCTAGTGATTGTCGAAACAGCTTGCAACCATTCATTTTTTTACTCATTGGTAAAACCACTCGTGCATCTAAAAATTGCAACCAGAATAAACCACTCGTGCCCTGCGGGCACTCGTGATTTATACAGGTCGCAATTTTTGATGCACTCGTGATTTCTACCGAGTAAAAAAATTCATTATTACAAGCTTATTTCGACAATCACACTAGCGCTTGTGGTATTACACCTGACAATTATTTTACTTGAAAATCCAAGTTATGTGCTATTTTTTGAGAGGGATAAAACTTCCAAGCCCAGCCTCCTCGTGGCCACCCCTGGGCACTCCGCTGTGGCACTTTCTTTTTTCGCTGCAACGGTGCTCTGATTATCTGTCTCTTATTCTTTTTTTGTTACTTTTGTGAATTTTGTCTCTATTTTTGTTAGCGGATTTGATTAAAAGAGGTTTATGGCCTAAGTCGCTGCTTGCGTCTATTAACTCAATTCTATCTATCTATATGTTAGCAGGTTTTCCTGGCGGAATTGGTAGTGGGTTAGAATCAGTACATCGGGGTCTTAGCCGGCTGTTAGCCCGGATCGATACGCCCGGATTGATGCGTCCGGATTAGTAAGCCTGGATTAGTACGCCGGGGTTAGTATGCCCGGATGGGGGCGCGTATAATCCGCGACAATTTTTTGCGCGACATGACATATTTGTCAATTTTGTAATAATACCCTATATCTCTCTTTTTGCTGCGACAAACATTAGTCGCGACACTGTTAATCGCGACAATGGGTTGGTGCGACATAAGAAATCGCGAGAATATGTTGGCGCGACATTGATAATCGCGACAACATGTTGGCGCGACATTAAAAATTGCGACAATGAGTTGCGCGACATTGTTAATCGCAACACAAAATAAAATTTTTTTTTTTTTTTTGATTTTTGATTTTTTTATTTCATTGGTTCTGATAATTTTTATTTGGGGAAATATATTTATTCTTCTGTTTAAAAGTTTTCAAATTGTTTTCATACTCCATTGCTGAGCAACTGATTGTTGGGGTGAATATGGGTCAGGAGTGTCTATGGCCTCCCTCATATTACAATATTCCCTTGGGGGATTACGACCCTTTGTTGGCATTCCTGAGTTCATTCTGGAGTTTCAATAATTAAAATACCAAAATTTTCTTTTCAAATAAATAAATATGGGTAATGTGGGGTAATGTGTTGTAATTTGCAGTTTGCAAAGAACAAAAATTTGACATCCACATCATATACTGTTCCCGAGTTCACACTTAGTCAATCCATTTATGATGATGATGATGAAATTGTCGAGCCATTAGCACCCCCAGCCCCTGTGCGACCCCCACAATCACAACAACGTTGCAATCGAGACTACGTAGAGGTCGTTCAACCACACGTATGCCTACAGCCACACGAGGTGGAGCTCGTCCAGTATTACGTGCACGTCGTTCAGTCATGCGCCCAATGTCACGTGGCGGTCGGCCACCAAGAGTTGCCCCACCTTCCCCTCCGCTTCTGTCTCCCCCACCTCCTCCAGCTCCCACACCTCCTCCCCTTCTCCTCCTCCTCCGTCAGCACCTGTATGTGTAGTATGTCTTAATAATACAGTGAATGCTTTATTTGTACCGTGTGGCCATACGTGTTGTTGGGAATGTTCTGAGCAGCTATTTACTGCTAGGAGAAGAACTTGTCCGACATGTCGAGGAAGAGTTGCAGCTAGACATCGGGCTTACATAGGTTAGATATGATATTGTTTGCTTTAATTATATATTTCAATAAAATTTTTACTTTTTAAATTTATTTTATTTTTATTTCACTTTATTACACTTAAATAAATGTAAATGTAAATGTACACTTACACTACTTTATAAACACTTCAAAAAAAAAAAAAAAAAAAATTATTTAAAAATTAGTTTATTTTGTGTCGCGATTAACAATGTCGCGCAACTCATTGTCGCAATTTTTAATGTCGCGCCAACACGTCGCGATTATCAATGTCGCGCCAAAATGATGTCGCAATTTTCTATGTCGCGCCTACTCATTGTCGCGATTAACAGGTGTCGCGACTAAAGTTAGTCGCAGCAGACACTTGTCGCAAAATTTAAATTTACAAAAAAAATTGTCGCGCAAACAATTGTCGCGGAAAATACTACGCCCCCCCCCGGATCAGTACGCCTAGTCAGCCGGATTGGACAGGGCCGGCAGGATACGCCAGGATCAGTATGTCGAGGGGTTGAAACGCCGGGTTGAAACGACAGAGTTGGTACGCCGGGGTTGGTACGCTGGGGTCTATACGCCGCTCGGTTGTGCGAAGAGATCAGTGGTGCGAAGAGGAAAGTTGTATGCCAGAGTTCGCATGTCAGTTTCAGTTTGAATAGACTAATGAGAGTACTTGGTCGGTAGTGCATCTGTCCGGATCGGTATGCCCGGATCGGTAAGTCCAGATCGGTACGCCCGGATTAGTACCCTCGGATTAGTACGCCTGGGTTAGTATGCCCGAATCAGTATATCTGGCCGGCCCGATTGGACAGGGTCGGCTGGATATGCCAGGGTCGGCTGGATATGCCAGGGTCAGTATGCCGGGAGTTGGAACGTTGGGGTTGAAACTCCGGGTTGAGAGAGAGAGAGAGAATTAGATTTATAGACGTAAGCGGCGACTCGGGCCATACACGTCTAAAATCTGACAAAAGAGAATCTGACATGAAAACTGACAATATGAAACTTGACATAAACTCCGGGTTGAAACGATAGGATTGGTATGCCGGGGTGGGGACGCTGGGGTTTGTCATGCGAAGGAGTCAGTTTCATGCCGATATGAGAGTTTCAGTTTGTATAAACTTTTTCTTATTTTGTCTGATTTAATATATTGGTTTCATTTTGTCAGTCAGTATGTCTGTTTTGTTATGTCAGTTTGGTTTTGTCAGTTTTGTTGTGTCAGTTTTCTTTTGTCAGATGTAGCGTGTTGGTTTTGTTTTGTTGAATTTAGTATGTCAAGTTTCATATTGTCAGTTTTGATATGTCAGTTTTTCTTTTGTCAGATTTTAGACGTGTGTGGCCTGAGTCGCCGCTTGCGTCTATAAACCTAATTCTCTCTCTCTCTCCTTTTTTGCTCCTCTTTCCCTTCTGTGGCTTTTGTCTTTGTTTTTGATCAATTCTTTGATAATGTAAGATCGCATTCCATTTTGCAATGGAATGTACAAATGTAGTCTTTATCAATGGTCAAATGTGTTTGTCCGTGTCAGATTTATATTGGTCAGATTTAGTATGTCAGTTTCAGTATGTGAGATTAAAAGATGTGTATGGCCTAAGTCGTCGCTTGCATTTATAAACTCAATTCTATCTATCTATTTCATTGGTGGGAGTGTAAATGCAAACAAGACGTTCATTACATACATTTACTAGGTATATAAAAAAATAACTTAATGTAATAAACATATTTTTTGATTATTACAGTAGATAACACCTAGTGTCAGTTACTAAAAACATGATAACAGCACTAAAGCATTTCAACAGAGTATAATTATGAATAAAACAGGAAAATTGCCCCCACTAATAGGTCATTGTTTCCAAAAAAAGTTAAAAACAAAAAATTAAGAAAATTAACTGAACCTTATATTTTAATAAGTTAAATTATTACAATACAAAACATATTTGTACACCAAATTCATGAATATTTAAATTTCTTGCATTATAGTAATAAATTATCAACCCAAATACAGAAGAAAAACCATAGCAGATTACAAATACAAAATGAATTACTAACGATAAAACAGACCTTTGGTTTAACAAAATCCTTAAGTAACAAAAGTCAATAAATATTCACCAAGAAGTTTGTGTTTTTATCAGTAATCTAAGATTATACAAATTGATCAAACTCTGATAATTCTAATCACAACGCAACCAGGTCGACAACAAGAAGAATTAAAAACAAAGACGTAATTTATCAATATCTAAAAAATTCTAATTTATGTTCGGACTGTAGATGTTGCATTTTAAACTCTGGTATTGTTATGACTATCAAGGATTGTAGATGTTGCATTTTCAACTCTGGTATTATTATGACTAGCAGTGTCTTTGCCATTGCCTAAATTTTTTGAACAATAACAAAATAACTGCAAATGCGGATCATTTATACACAGTGACTGATTACCATACTTGTTGAGCCTATCAATGTTTTTTTCAATTGTGTACTCATCAGTCATATGATTAAACAAGGCAATGCCTTGAAAGATGCCTTTACTCGGACTCACTTCAAAAGTTATTAGATAATTTGTATACAACTCTTTCTCTTTCCTATCTATGTCGACATCGTGCGCCGACACTTCGATGATCTGCTTCAGTTCCAATACCGCACAAGAGTTGCCCAATGAAGAGATCATTTGATTAATGTTGTCAGTGAGCAACTTGGCACCGGCTTTAGCTGATTTATTTTCCACCGAAACCTGTTGGCGCTCGAAACACGTGCAAAACTGCGACTCAATGTTGGCAATGCTGCAAGTCCTGTTCAGCGCCACTGGAGTGAACAAACTGTTGCTCCGACTGTCTGGACCGACCGCTTTCACTCTCTGCAGATTGGTCGATATGTCCAACAAGGTCGCGTGTATGTCCAAAGGCGTGGTAAGCCGCCTCTCATTCAGTTTCATGTTCGCGTAGTAGTTGGGGTACATTTTAGGGAACCATTTTGGTAAAAGAAAGAAAAAGTACGGAAGCTTGTCTTCCAAGTGCCCCACGTAGGTGGTACGAAGACCCCCAAAACGGTACCCGTGATCGCTGAATAATAACACTATAGTTCGGTTAAGGTGACCAGCATTGTTCATTGCAACCAAGAAATCATAAATGGGTTTGTCATAGTAGGCGACTGCGTTGTAGCTGTCGTGACTCAGGCGTGTTAGAAAACTATAAGCGAACAACGGTTCGCCTGAAAATCGATTGAAAAGGTCGAGGATCCATTTGTAGACGACCGATGCCTCCGTTCTGCCATGGTAACAGCCTGAAGCAACCCTTTTTGACATTTCAGATTCATCGACTGCGATGGAAAAGGGGCGCATATAGTAATCTGTCGGCTGTTTGTCGAACCCTTCTTTGAGGTAGTTGAACGATGCCATGGCGTGGCAGTCTTCAGCAAACAGAGTTCGGTAGTGCCGGCGGGCAAACTCCTTCCAGACCATTGGCAGGACGTTCAGGTCGATTTTCCTATGGTTAAAGGGGTAGTCGTTCTCCATTTTTCCCGTGTGAAAAGGAATCATATTGGGGTAAGTGTTAAGCCCGAGCTTGTTGTAACCGTGCAGTTCGACAAAATTAAATTTCTCGCGGATTAGTTTGTCGACGCGCTTCAGATGCCGGATGTATGCGTTTTTTGATACCGAATCCAAACCCAACAAAACAACGCTAAGAGGTTCATTCGTGTCCCCATTTCTTAGAACTTTTCGACATCTTTCTTCCACTGTGGGTTTATCGATTATAAAAGCAAAAAAATCTTGATAAATCAACCGGTTAAATTCGTTCAAGCATTCGGCCATGACAAATTCGTCGATTATTGGCGTTGGGGGGTAGTCGGCTAGCGGTTGAGCTTCCCCGAAGAGGATCATGCTTTCGGTTTGTCGAGTGAGCGTCTTGAAATGGCATTTGATTTTGGTGTTATATAAAGCGTGTTTGTTGTTAATCATAAGTTTGTTGTCTATTTCAAGCACCATTGGAACACTGGTACACTCGAGGTTAACTCCGGTGAAGTTTATTATGTGTTCAAGAACTGATGGATGGAACGGATCAAGTTTTGGAATTTTACATCCTGGTGTGAAGATTGCAAATTCTTCGAGCGAACCTGAAGGAATTGTTGTTGACAATTTCACTGAAGAATTATTTTCGATGTAAATATTGATGCAAATAATGCTGACGCCCACCACTGCTGTTAGAATGCCGATTAATTTGAGGCCAGAGTACTTCATCTCAAATACGAAGTAGTATCTGCTAAACAAAAATAAAAATTTTTACTTTTGTTAACCCGCATAAATTTTTTATTCACCTGTGTATAACTGTCTATTAAACAAACCCATAAATTAAACCAACTTTCTATGGCTATATTCCTCCTTCTTCATTATAGAGACAAGAGACAGTGGTCACTTTTACAAATTAGCAATCATACTGACCCCTAAAATAGCTATTAATACTTTTTGTCAAATAAAAACTTTTGATTTAGTTAATTAAGGTTGTGACGGTCCAAAATCGGAAACAACTTGTTATTCTGACACTAGATGGCGCTAACAGTTTGTCCACGCCAAACTCAAACTCCATTAGTTATTATTCTCGCTTTTGGGTTTAATGATTAACAATATTAGTTTGTCGAGTAAATAATTCATACAAGGTTGTGCATTTATTGAGTTTTAATAAATAATAATACTTAGGCATTATTATTTATACATTGGAAGGAAATCACTTGCAAAAGTGAGCATTATTTAGGGAAAGTGTTGTAAGGAATTCCCCACATCACTTACTCCTTTTGTGTGTATCCTGGAAGTTAGTCGCACCTGCGACCTATTTCGTAGGTTGGGAAGATGACCCTTCACCCTGGTCAAGCAGAGACGCACTTGGACTCTGACAGGAAGTTGTACCGATTGGCCCAACTTTGTGTATGCCATCACTAAATCTGTAGTGCCCGCCTCTAATGGTCATACTGTGACTCTCTCGAACCATAGTTTTGGTAAGGAATTGCTACCAGAGTGCACTATTGCATCTTTGACGGCATATTCAACTAAGACATTAAATATGAATACGTGGATAATAAATATTGCGCTTATTTATAGACAATACCAAAGTAATGGCCAATAAATATATAAATTATATATTACATTGACCATTCACCCCATTCACCTCGATACTGTGATTGATACAGGAAGTGGTCATCCATTCCCACAACCGGTATCACCCATTGGCTTCTCTGCTATCTCCACATTCCATGAGGATTAGCAGGGTATATAAGCTCATGTTCAACAGGAAGTAATGCTTGCGCTGCTACAAAAACTGAACTTAACTGAAACCCTGAACTGATGAAACTTTGTTTGACCTGGTATAAATTGTCTGTGATTATTTGTCTAAATGGTTTGTGCTTTACATTTGAGTGTATTTACAGTGTGATATTCTTGAGTGTATTTATTGAAGTGTATATATTAGTGTATTTTAATAGTGTATACCTTATATTTATATTCTTGAGTGTCATGTGTATTTATATTTAAAGTGTATTTATTTCTCTGTGGCACCTATGTTTGTTGTATTAAGTTACAACCTTGTTAGGTAAATATGAGACAAACATGGGGCCAATATATCATTTCTCCCATACGTGTAATGGAACATGTATGTTGAGCTTTTGGCCACCAATATCGAGGTGCTCATCCTTTGTCGCGGTGGCACGACGGCATCAGGGGCTACAGCAACGGCCACTGATCGACGATGGTACCGCGATAAGGCGACATTGGACCAGGCCGAACCAGGTGAGCAAATCAATCTGTTATTTTTTCTCCCTCATGGCCCCGGGCCCTTAATGTGGAAATAACGCACCGTGTAATGTGCAGAAAGTGGGTCAACCCACTTAGGTTACCACGTGGCTGTGGCTTGACTGTTTACACCTCTTTCCTTCTTCTGCATCTTGATGTTGATTGCATTATTCTTCCCTGAATAGATGTAATCAATCCCTTTAATCCTTTTGGTTGTGACAGACTTTAAGTCAGCCATATTCCTCCGGATCGTCATGATATTACCATTGTGTTAAACCTAAGCACATGGAACCAAAGTAGGCCTAACATATGTAGATCGATCACATTAGCATTCATACAATTGTAAGTGTAATGAAATTCAATAAAGTAAAGTTAAAGCTATATTTGCATAATTTATTCTCAGTATATTTTGGTATTTATATCGTGTTTTATGCATAGTGGGTTGGATATTGTCGATCCCAATTCCACATTGTCACAATACTTGTGACGGTCTCGAATCCCGTAATTTTGTGTAAACTGTAACTATGGTACACTAGGTGTACCAAAGAGACCTATGAAATTAAAGAGATAACTGAATAAAGTATTTTATTTACCATTAGGAAGAGAGATGACAACTTAATAGTTACAAAGCAGACTGATAAAGTCTGCTTATCGACCAGTGGATTGAATGTCCAACCACGGTCAAGGAATGACCATAAAGGGCGCTAAGGTTGCCCCAATGACCATTCCTAATGAAATAATGTGTTTTATCAAGAGAAATAAACTCTATGTAAATCATAGAGTAAATATTCTCAAAGTATTAGTAATTATTCAGAGATGAAATATAAATATATATTTCCTTAAAGGATAATATATCATTATCCTCGATACTGGACGATGATGTCATGATGGTCATCCATTATGACTCATCATCCTAGCGGCTTTTCTTGTCATAATCCCCTTATCACTGATAAGAGGATTAGTCAAGTATAAAAGACCATGCAAAACAGGAAACAGAGCTTTTTGCGAATTTGATACTGAACTGATACTGAACTGATACTGAACTGATACTGAACTGATACTGAACTGATACTGATCTATGATTATTTGCCTTGTGCTTGTTTTTACAATGTGATAATTCAAGCCCTGTCGCCTCTGTTTTTATGAGGCGAGAGAGAGAGAGAGAGAGAATTGAGTTTATAGACGCAAGCGTCGACTTAGGCCATACACGTCTTTTAATCTGACATACTTAAACTGACATACTAAATCTGACCAATATATAAATCTGACACAGACAAACACATTTAACCATTGATAAACACTACATTCGTACATTCTATTTCAGAATGGAATGGAGCATTACATTATCAAAAAATGTTCAAAAACAGAGACAAAAGCCACAGAAGAGAAAGCGGAGCAAAAAAGAAGAAAAGATAGAAAACCAGAGACCCATTAGCACCACTACAGCGGAAAAACAAAGTGCTGCAGCATGGAACCCAGGGGAGGCCACGAGGAGGTTGGGCTTGAAAGTTTTTTCCCTCTTATTTGTGGCAAAAATGTAAGACAACGTTGATATTTGTATCGTTTGGTTTTCACCATTGTGCAAGCCTAACACGTGGTAGAACAATGGTAAAGTAAAATATTTCAATTTGCATTGATATATTTTCATTTGTAATAAAGTAAGTTAAACCTAAAATAAGTTGTAATATAATAAGTTAGAAACTCATTTTGCTGCTTTATCTTGGTATTTTAGATGGTAGTATCGTGTAAAGTTGTCGACTTTTGATTGATATATCGCCGATATATCGATACCCAAGTCACCCCGTCACATACTGATGTTTAATTGGACACAGGCTGACCACCAAGGGAGCACAATAAAAGGGCTCGCAGAGCTTTATTTGGAGCCAGATACAATTACCCTTTAAGATATATTAATATTATGTTCATAGTTACCTAGTAGTTTCAGAACACTTTGTTAAGACTCTCGAACCGGCAGGTGCAACAACCGTAAAGACCGTAGTGAGCCACAGCATTTATGTTATGAAGGCCTATGTTCCGCGAATGCAAACATAGTGATGACATGATGTTGTGACACATCGGAGAGTGGTAGTTGTTGTGTTCTGGACATGCCAGTTATCGTGACCACTCTATTTTATGTCAGATAATTATCTACTAATGTGTTTGTCGCGATGCGGAGTGCCAGACGATAAGGATGAAGGCCAAGTGGGCCACTTGACTTGTTATTTCTTGTATTTATGCTCGTATTTATTCATTGTAATTTATTATTTGATGTTCCTTATGTTATTCCTTATATTTGTTTTATTGTAAATAAGTTATGAATGTCACTTGTGAGCCTCCGTAGTTTACGCGGGCTAAATATAGATTTTAAATAAAATTTTCCACTTGCGTTTATGCAGTGAGACCTAGCATATGTGTCTCTTGTTTTTCCTCACTGTTTGAACTCATCTCACATCAAAACCAGTTTAGTTTAACATGACCCACGCGACACCCCACTCAACTCTTGTATACAGTATTTATCATATCGTATTGTCTTGTTATCCGGTAACGGTCAACCATTAGTCGGATTAATTCTTCTCCTTACCAAGATAGAACCTATTAAGGAAACCAGGAATGACAGCTAATGAACCAGGCTCAAGGATAGATGTTCAGATTCAGTTACCATCCAGGCTCACCCATTATTATTCATTTTCTGTTCATATCTCTGTTTGATAATATATCATTCCTGGCTTCAGATTTATATACTTATTTAGCAATCAGATTTATGTCAATAAAGTGTTAATTGTCATGTTTTGATAAGTTATGTTGTATATTTCCCTGTGAGTTTCTGTACATTTTCACACCCCGAGTTATCACTTCCTGATCGCGCGTAGTTGTTAGTGATCTAGTCGGTATTTTGAGGTTATTATCACTTGGTAATTTCCCCGAATATCGGATTGTCACAAGGTTTAGATAGAAAAGCCTTTTCTATCTAAACCTTAATAAACTAAATCAAAAGTTTTTATTTGACAAAACATATTAATAGCTTATGTTTACCACAAATTGCACCTAAATAAAGTACATAAACATTAAAGGGTTTACGATACCACAGTTTTTATTGGTCCATTGGATCAAGCATCACCTTAAATAATTTTTCAGAGATTTATCATTTCAGCCATTTTAAGAGATGACAAACATTAGTCAGTCCTAATATTTTTGATGTTGTAAACCCTTTAAAGAAAGGAATGACAGCAACTGTGACTGGCTTAAGAAATATACATTGGTTATGGTTATTAAATAATTAATCCAATAAGCAACCGTCATAATGCAGAATGCCTCTGCGGAATAAGCTGAAGAAACAATCAGTCTGCATTATTCCGCTGTGGCCTATGTGTAAATTAATGACGTTTGACGTCATCATAATTTACAAACTTATGGAATTTAAGATTTAGGTTTATTCATCCAAGCACGGATAATAGTGACTTACTATTGCAGAAAAAACCAATAATGGATGACAGAATTAGACCTAGATAGAATATTAGAACAGAATTAATACCTATTTCATTTTTCAAATGCAAATTCTATGCCGACTTACAAACGTATGCGGCACATACATTACCATAACTGGCTTACCAACGGCTCTGCAAAAAAAAAAAAATATTAGAAAGACATTAGCATCACAGATTGATTGATTTTTACCTATGGAAATAAGATTTTTGTCAAACTGATCAAATATTTTAATCGTGTGTAATGTTTCAAGAGCAGTTCTTAACACTGTTGATAATCAAAAGCCACGGCGTGGTCCACGGTAACGAACGGGTATCTCCCATTTTTTGTTGAAGAAAGAGTAAAAGAAACGGCGCTCTAACTTAACATCAGCGACTTTTCTAATTTTGCCACTGCAGAGCGCTGTTTGCTTTTTGATACGCAAAAGTAGAAAACCATGGTGATGATGTTATGTCAAATTTGTCTTGTATATTTTTGTCCTGGCTCATTTTGTTCTGAATTGAGATTATTAAACATTTAATGTGTGAAATAGTGGAAAAAAATATTTTATTAAAAAATCTATTAGAAATATCAAATGAGGACCATTCACTTTTATTGGATTTACATGGTGATAATGTTATGTCAAATGTGTTCTGGCTAATTTTGTTCTGGCTAATTTTGTCCTGGCTCATTTTATCCTGGCTCATTTTGTCCTGGCTCATTTTATCCTGGCTCATTTTGTCCTGGCTCATTTTGTCCTGGCTCATTTTGTCCTGGCTCATTTTGTCCTGGCTCATTTTGTCCTGGCTCATTTTGTCCTGGCTCATTTTGTCCTGGCTCATTTTCTCCTGGCTCATTTTCTCCTGGCTCATTTTGTCTTGGCTCATTTTGTCCTGGCTCATTTTGTCCTGGCTCATTTTGTTCTGGCTCATTTTGTTCTGGCTCAGTTTGTCTTGGCTCATTTTGTTCTGGCTCATTTTGTCTTGGCTCATTTTGTGAAATTGACACAAGCAGCAACTTAGTCTTAAATCTGATATACTATGTGTAAATCTGACAAAATAATCTGATATACTATGTGTAAATCTGACAAAATAATCTGATATACTACATGTAAATCTGACAAAATAATCTGATATACTACGTGTAAATCTGACAAAATAATCTGATATACTTCGTGTAAATCTGACAAATTAATCTGATATACTACGTGTAAATCTGACAAAATAATCTGGTATACTACGTATAAATCTGACAAAATAATCTGATATACTACGTGTAAATCTGACAAAATAATCTGATATACTACGTGTAAATCTGACAAAATAATCTGATATACTTCGTGTAAATCTGACAAATTAATCTGATATACTACGTGTAAATCTGACAAAATAATCTGGTATACTACGTGTAAATCTGACAAAATAATCTGATATACTACATGTCAATCTGACAAAATAATCTGATATACTACGTGTAAATCTGACAAATTAATCTGATATACTACGTGTAAATCTGACAAAATAATCTGATATACTACGTGTAAATCTGACAAAATAATCTGATATACTATGTGTAAATCTGACAAAATAATCTGATATACTACGTGTAAATCTGACAAAATGAAACTGACATTAAATCTAACACAAATCAACACATTTGACCATTGATAAACACTACATTCGTACATTCCATTGCAAAATTGGAATGTAGTCTTACATTATCAAAGGAGTGGTCAAAAACATAGACAAAAGCCACAGAAAAGAAAGAACGAGAGCTAAAAAAGAAGTTAAGACAGATAACCAGAGAACCCATTAGCACTACTGCAGCAGAAAAACAAAGTTTGCTGTAGCTGTAAGAACAGAATTATTTGTAAGATGATTTTGCTAAATTTTACAGAAATATGCAAATGTGCTTTCTTTCATTCAGCAGCCAAATATTCTTTGTTACCTAGTGACTTTTTTTCAAAACTAAGCTATAAGAGTGTATGTATGACAAAAGCCACAGAAAAGAAAGAACGAGAGCTAAAAAAGAAGTTAAGACAGATAGCCAGAGAACTCATTAGCACCACTGCAGCAGAAAAACAAATTCTTTTACTGTACCATAGTTTTGTACCTCTGTTTATTGGAGTGATAAAGTTTTGATTTCCATGGCGATTTTGATTGCATCATGATGGCAGAAGGCGTTTCTGCTGCAAATTTTAAGCGAAAAGTATTTGAACGGTGATATTTGCTTGGAGTTAATTGCTACGTTAATTAATTGTGATGTAAACTAGTACTAACATTGTTGATTTTTGCACAAAGTCAGTATTTGTTAGATTTTGTATACTTTATTGATATAAACTTTGCTGAAGATTATTTTATTTCATTTTAATAGAAAATAGGAAAAACTTGAATAAATTTTTCTATGCACTTTACTATGCACTTTTCTATGATACTGTATGCTTTAGCGTGTTATAAATTTACTGGAAAATAATGTACATTCATTCAGTATGTATACAAGTTTAGTGCAAATAGTAAACAAAAATTAGTTTCTATGACATTAATTCTACAGAAACACCGTTACACTACCTATAAATTGATCATTTTATGCAAGAGTTTGCAAAGTCACGTTATTAACATTAAAATGATACTACCACGATACATTAATAATTCCGTTCGTTCTAACTGGCAAAAAGGTATTATAGAATTAATTAACAGCTAAACTCTATCTCACAATTCTTGCAAGAAACTCCCATTGATTAATGGCATATATGTATTGTACTGAAAGTATATATTGTAATATCTCATTTTAATCTTCTAGTCGAGCTGAGTCGAAAAATCCGGAGAGAAAACTTCCAAGCCTAGCCTCCTCGTGGCTTCCCCTGGGCACTCCACTGTGACACACTGTTTTTCCGCTGCAGTGGTGCTAATGGGTCCTCTGGTTATCTATCTTTCCTTCTATTTTTGCTCTTCTTTTCTTTCTGTGGCTTTTTGTCTTTGTGTTTTTGGCCAATTCTTTGATAATGTAATACTGCATTCCATTCTGCAATGAAATGTACGAATGTAGTGTTTATCAATGGTCAAATGTGTTTGTCTGTGTCAGATTTATATTGGTCAGATTTAGTATGTCAGTTTCAGTAAGTCAGTTTCAGTATGTCAGTTTCAGTATGTCAGTTTCAGTAAGTCTGTTTCAGTATGTCAGTTTCAGTAAGTCAGTGTCGGTAAGTCAGTTTCAGTAAGTCAGTTTCAGTAAGTCAGTTTCAGTATGTCAGTTTCAGTAAGTCAGTTTCAGTATGTCAGTTTCAGTATGTCAGATTAAAAGATGTGTATGGCTTAAGTCGCCGCTTGCATCTATAAACTCATTTCTATCTATCTATCTATCTATCTAGTCGAAAAATCATTGCTTCGTAATCCAAAAATGTGCATGCCATTGTTAACAAACAAAAACGCTTGAAAAATATTTTAAAAAATTATTTATATTTGGATTTTTCTATTGTTGCGCACATTATTTGGCTACGAAACAATGATTTTTCGACTCAGCTCAACTAGAGGATTAAAATAAGATACTACAATATATGTATACTTTCAGTACAATACAAAAAAGTTGACTTTTTAGTTTCGTGCAGGAATTGTTGGATAGAGTTTAAATTATTTTTAATTTTGCACAATTACAAATTTATCCTATTGGTATGTGCCGATATTACTAGATCAATATACACAAAGAAAAACAAAACATCAATTTCCAAAAGGGTTAATAAAGCGAAGGATTTGATAAATTCTGTTCCAGGCTCGAATCACTCGAGAAAAAGGCTTTATTTATAATTTTCTGTAATTTCTAGTCATTTTATCTGAATGAAATGACTAGAAATCACCTGTTGTTATCAGATTTATGATCGATTCAGTTTATTTTTATCTCAACCGATTGTCACCCGAGTCAGTTTAATTTGCAATTGATCCGTTAAGTTTCCATCCATAACTCTATGTCCTGAAGAAGGAAATTACATGCGTTTAGTTGACATAAGATATCAAAAAGCAAAAGAAACTGGAATAAAAAATTATTGCAATATTCAGACTTTGAGTCTTATCAATGGCACTCTGAACATTTCTACTTTGTGGGACCTAATGTCTCTTAATGGAACACTGATTTCAGCTGCAACTATATCTGTAAGAATAATTGATGACTTGTCAAAATTTTTAATATTTAATTTTATTTGTATTGCAGAGATCTTCACATTTTATTCCAAAACCTTTGGTGGTCCTATTTCAAAAACTGTGTTTGGCTCTTGCTATACTTATATTTTGAGTAAGTTCAACATGGGTATATTCATGATTAGACACTAACTGCACTAATTTAAAAAATTTCATTTTCAGCTTTTAAGTTGAACCATTCTTACCATGCTATTGGCAGTATGTTCACTGTTTACTTGATTGTACCCAAAATGTTTTCCAAAGGAATGACCTTTGTGTCTCTATATTGTGGCCACAAGAGAAAGAAAACTTTCTAGCTCTTGGTCTCCCTTTTCGATGCTGGTCATCATTAGGTTTTTATTTAAACTGACTCTTTGAGCGCTCTCTGTTTTATCCTTTTGCGTTGACTCTACTTTGAGTTTGCTTGTTTTGCTTTAAGATGCTGGAATTTCTGTCCGTTTCATGTGGTTCCCGAGCCACATTAGGATTCCTGGCAATGAAGCCACAGACGTGGCTGCAAAAGCGGCTTGTTCTGTTTATGTCAATGCCCCAGGGTTTGCTGTATTGCGACGTCAAGTGGGAGAGAAAACTTCCAAGCCCAGTTTCCTCGTGGTCATTGCAGATTAACACATGGTTTTTTGATGTCACGCGATCCCCTTATGTGTGTAGCTGATGGTATTCAGCTCTCGGTTGCACATATTTTTACTGCATGCTCTCATTTTTCTATTTTTAGATTTCATTGTTTTGGTTATCGATTTCTTTTATCTCTTGATGTTCTTGCAGATGAGTGTCATATTGTGCCTTCTGTTACCCGTTTTATTACGCTCTGTAGAATATATAATTTGATTTGGTTTAATGTCGTTTGTTTAACATGTGATTGTCTGGTTTTATTGGTTTTAGTGTCTGTTCTTGTATGTCAATGTTAATTAGTCAGTTTTAATGTGAGTCAGATTTTTTTTGTCAGTTAATGACGTATATGGCCATACAGTAGCCGCTTGCGCTGGTGAACTCTATTCTCTTTTTCTTTACAGAGAGCGTTTTTAGAAAACAATGCCATCTATATGCAAAGTAGAGAATAAACAAAGCACAAGTTCAGTTTACATTTCAAATAGAACATGTAAAAACATTTTAAAACTTTTTTCTCATTGGTGGGAGTGTAAATGCAAACAAAACGTTCATTACATATATTTACTAGGTATACAGTAGAAATAAAAAATTTACTGTAATAAACATTTTTTGATTATTATAGTAGATAACACCTAGTGTCAGTTGGTAAAAAGATGATAACAGCACTAAAGAATTTCGAGAATATACCTATAAAACAGGACAATTGACCCCACCAATAGGTCATTGTCCCAAAAAAGTTAAAAAATAAAAAACATTAAAAAAATTAACTTAACTTTATATTTTAATGTAAGATAAATTATTACAATACAAAACATATTTGATAAACCAAATTCATGAAGATTTAAATTTCTTGCTTTATAGCAATAAATTATCAACACAAATACAGAAGAAAAAGTTACCATAGCAGATTACAAATACAAAATGAATTACTAATGATAAAACAAACCTTTGGTTTAACAAAATCCTTAAGTAACAAAAGTCAATAAATATTCACCAAGAAGTTTGTGTTTTTATCAGTAATCTAAGATTATACCAATTGATCAAACTCTGATAATTCTAATCACAGCGCAACCAGGTTGACAAAAAAAAGAATTAAAAACAAAGACGTAATTTATCAACATCTAAAAAGTTCTAATTTATGTTCGGACTGTAGATGTTGAATTTTCAACTTTGGTATTGTTGTGACTATCAGGGACTGTAGGTGTTGCTGTTAACTCTGGTATTATTATGATTATCAGTGTCATTGCCATTGCCTAAATTAATTGAACAATAACAAAATAACCGCAAGTGCGGATCATTTATACACAATGACTGATTGCCATACTTGTTGAGCCTATCAATGTTTTTCTCAATTGTGTACTCATCAGTCATATGATTAAACAAGGCAATGCCTTGAAAGATGCCTTTACTCGGACTCACTTCAAAAGTTATTAGATAATTTGTATACAATTCTTTCTCTTTCCTATCGATGTCGACATCGTGCGCCGACACTTCGATGATCTGCTTCAGCTCCAATACCGCACAAGAGTTGCTCAATGAAGAGATCATTTGATTGATGTTCTCAGTGAGCAACTTGGCACCGGCTATAGCTGATTCATTTTCCACCGAAACCTGTTGGCGCTCGAAACACGTGCAAAACTGCGACTCAATGTTGGCAATGCTGCAAGTCCTGTTCAACGACACCGGAGTGAACAAACTGTTGCTCCGACTGCTTGGATCGACCGCTTTCACTCTCTGCAGATTGGTCGATATGTCCAACAAGGTCGCGTGTATGTCCAAAGGCGTGGTAAGCCGCCTCTCATTCAGTTTCATGTTCGCGTAGTAGTTGGGGTACATTTTAGGGAACCATTTTGGTAAGAGAAAGAAAAAGTACGGAAGCTTGTCCTCCAAGTGCCCCACGTAAGTGGTACGAAGACCCCCAAAACGGTACCCGTGATCGCTGAATAATAACACTATAGTTCGGTTGAGGTGACCAGCATTGTTCATTGCAACCAAGAAGTCATAAATGGGTTTGTCATAGTAGGCGACCATGTTGTAGCTGTAGTGACTCAGGCGTGTTAGAAAACTATAAGCGAACAAGGGTTCGTCAGAAAATCGATTGAAAAGGTCGAGGATCCATTTGTAGACGACCGATGCCTCCGTTCTGCCATGGTAACAGCCTTCAGTGACCTTTTCTGACATTTCAGATTTATCGACTGCGATGGAGAAGGGACGCATGTAGTAATCTGTTGGCTGTTTGTCAAACCCTTCTTTGAGGTAGTTGAACGATGCCATGGCGTAGCAGTCTTCAGCGAAAAGAGTTCGGTAGTGCCGGCGGGCAAACTCCTTCCAGACCATTGGCAGGATGTTCAGGTCAACTTTCCTGTGGTTAAAGGGGTATTCGTTCTCCATTTTGCCCGTGTGAAAAGGAATCATATTGGGGTAAGTGTTAAGCCCAAGCTTGTTGTAACCGTGCAGTTCAACAAAATTAAATTTCTCGCGGATCAGTTTGTCGACCCGCTTCAGGTGCCGGATGTATGCGTTTTTTGATACCGAATCCAAACCCAACAAAACAACGCTGAGCGATTCATTCGTGTTCCCATTTCTGAGAACTTTTCGACATCTTTCTTCCACTGTGGGTTTATCGATTATAAAAGCAAAAAAATCTTGATAAATCACCTGGTTAGATTCGTTCAAGCATTCGGCCATGACAAATTCGTCGATTATTGGTGTTGGGGGGTGGTCGGCTAGCGGTTGAGCTTTCCCGTAGAGGACCCTGCCTTCGGTTTGTCGAGTGAGCGTCTTGAAATAGCATTTGATTTTGGTGTTATATAAAGCGTGTTTGTTGTTTATCATGAGTTTGTTGTCTATTTCAAGCACCATTGGAACACTGGTGCACTCGAGGTTAACTCCAGTGAAGTTTAATATGTGTTTAAGAACTGATGGGTGGAAGGGATCAAGTTTTGGAATTTTACATCCTGGTGTGAAGATTGCAAATTCTTCGGGCGAGCCTGAAGGAATTGTTGTGGTCAATTTCATTGAAGAATCATTTTTGATGTAAATATTGATGCAAATAATGCTGAAGCCCACCACTGCTGTTAGAATGCCTATTAATTTGAGGCCAGAGTATTTCATCTCAAATATGAAGTAGTATCTGCTAAACAAAAATAGAAAATGTATAGTCATTATGGATTGCACTTTTATTAATCAAATTCAATAAATATTAGAGCATTTTTATTATTAAAACAAGCAGACGACAACATAAAAAAGAGACAAAAAAGCAAGACTAAATCGAGAATTTGCGCGATTGTTACCAGTTGTGATGTATGCGGTATACCCCATTCATTTAACATGGGGAAGACTAACTGTGACGTCAGAAACAGCGTCCTGCCAATAGCAGCCAACAATGTGTCTCACCAAGCTCAAATAAGTTTGGGATACAAAATGATTTTTTTAAAGATGTTCTGATAACTTTAAAAATAAATAAAAATCATTTCAGCCATTTTAAGAAATGACAAACATTAGTCAGTCATTATATTTTTGATGTCGTAAACCCTTTAAATAAGGGAGGAATGACAACCTGTTGACTAGCTTATTTAAAGAAACAGAAATATACATTGATTATGGTTATTAAATAATTAATCTAATAAGCAACAGTCATAATGCATAGAATGCCACTGCGGAATAAGCTGAAGAAACAGCCAGTCTGCATTAATTATTCATATCTATTAAGCCACTGTGGCCTGTGTAAATTAATGATGTTTGACGTCATCATGATTTACGAGCTTATGGAATTTAAGATTTAGGTTTATTCATCCAAGCACGGATAATAGTGACTTACTATTGCAGAAAAAAAACAATAATGGGTGACAGAATTAGACCTAGATAGAATAGTAGAACAGAATTAATACCTATTTTATTTTTCAAATGCAAATTCTATGCCGACTTACAAACGTATGCGGAACATACATTACGGTACCGGTACCATAACTGGCTTACCAACGGCTCTGCAAAAAAAAAAAAAATATTAGAAAGACATCAGCATCACAGATTGATTGATTTTTACCTATGGAAATAAGATTTTTGTCAAACTCATTAAATGTTTTAATCGTGTGTAATGTTTTCAAGAGCAGTTCTGCTGATAATCAATACAAGTATAAGCCACGGCGTGGTCCACGATAACGAACGGGTATAAAAAGAATGAAAGAAACGGCGCTCTAACTTAACATCAGCGGCTTTTATAATTTTGCCACTGCAGAGCGCTGTTTGCTTTTTGATACGTAAAAGTGGAAAACCATGGTGATGATGTTATGTTTGTCTTGTCTATTTTTGTCCTGGCTAATTTTGTCCTGAACTGAGATTATTAAACATTTAATCTCTGAAATTGTGAAGAAAAATTATTTTATTCAAAAATCTATAAAAAAAAATGAGAAATATTAAATGAGGACAACTCACTTTTATTGGATTTACATGGTGATAATGTTATGTCAAATGTGTCCAGTGTTGCCAACTCTCTGAAACCAGATTCCGCTTGGGGAACCTCTAAATTCCGCCAAAATCCGCTGACTCTAAAAAGTATAAAATCCGCTAAAAATCCGCCAAATGTTTTTCTGCTGTTTGCTTAAAAAGTAATTCTTTATTTTTGATTAGGCCTAAATCTGCCCAATATTTGCGGCAAAATTATTATTTCCGCCCAATTTTTAAAAAATCCTAAAATCCGCCAAAAATCCGCCGATTGGAAAATCTCCAAGCTAGATTTTCCGCAGTCCGCTGCCTGGTTATTTTTCCCGCTAGAGGTCTCAAAAATCCGCCAAATCTAGCGGGAAATCCGCTAAGTTGGCAACACTGAATGTGTCCTCATTTTGTTCTGGTTCATTTTGTAAAATTGAGTTTATAGACACAAGCAGCAACTTAGTCTTAAATCTGACAAAACTAAACTGACATACTACGTGTAAATCTGACAAAACTAAACTGACATACTACGTGTAAATCTGACAAAATAAAACGGACATATTAAATCTAACACAAATCAACACATTTGACCATTGATAAACACTGTATTTGACATTCTATTGCAAAATTGGAATGCAGTTTTACATTATCAAAGGATTGGTCAAAAACACAGACAAAAGCCACAGAAAAGAAAGAAAGACAGCTAAAAAAAAGAAGTTAAGACAGATAGCCGAGAACCCATTATAGCACCACTGCAGCAGAAAAACAAATTCTTTTAATGTACCATAGTTTTGTACTTCTGTTTATTGGAGTGAATAAAGTTTTGATTTCCATGGCGATTTTGATTGCATCATGATGGCGGAAGGCGTTTCTGCTGCAAATTTTAAGCAAGGAGTATTTGGACGGTGATATTTGCTACGTTATTTGCACAAAGTCAGTATTTGTTAGATTTTGTGTACTTTATTGATATAAACTTTGCTGAAGATTATTTTATTTTATTTTAATAGAAAATAGGAAAAACTTGGATTCATTAAAAAAAAATAAATAAATTTTTCTGTGCACTTTCCTATGCACTTTTCTATGATACTGTATGCTTTAGCGTGTTATAAATTTATTGGAAAATAATGTACATTCATTCAGTATGTACTAGTTTAGTGCAAATAGTAAACAAAAATGAGTTTCTATGACATTAATTCTACAGTAACACCTTTACACGGCCTATAAATTGATCATTTTATGCAAGAGTTTGCAAAGTCACGTTATTAACATTGAAATGATACCACCACGATACATTAATAATTCCGTTCATCCTAACTGGCAAAAAGGTATTATAGAATTAATTAATAAACAACTAAACCCTATCTAACAATTCTTGCACGAAACTCTCATTGGTTTGTGGTATTGTGGTTATTTTGATCCTCTAGTCGAGCTGAGTCGAAAAATCATTGTTTCGTAATCTAAAAATGTGCATGCCATTGTTAACAAACGAAAACGCTTGTAAAATATTTTAAAAAATTATTTACATTTGGGTTTTTGTATTGTTGCACATATTTTGGCTACGAAACAATGATTTTTCGACTCAGCTGAACTAGAGGATTAAAATAAGATACTACAATATATACTTTGAGTACAATGCAAAAAAGTTGACTTTTCAGTTTCGGGCACGAATTGTTGGATAGAGTTTAAATTATTTTTAATTTCGCACAATTACAAATTTATCCTATTATGGTAGGTGCCGGTATTACTAGATCAATATGCACAAGAAAAAACAAAACATCAATTTTCAAAAGAGCTAATAAAGCGAAGGGTTTGATAACATCTGTTCCAGGCTCGAATCACTCGAGAAAAGGCTTCATTTATAATTTTCTGTGGTTTCTAGTCATTTTATTCAGCACTCTCACCTGTTTTTATCAGATTTATGATCGATTCAGTTTATTTTTATCTCAACCGATTGGCACCCGAGTCAGTTTAATTCGCAATTCATCCGTTAAGTTTCCATCCGTAACTATGTGTCCTGAAGAAGGAAATTACATGCGTTTAGCTGACATGAGATATCAAAAAGCAAACGAAACTGGAATAAAAAATTATTGCAAGATTCAGACTTTAAGTCTTATCAATGGCACTCTGAACATTTCTACTTTATGGGACCTAATGTCTCTTAATGGAACACTGATTTCAGCTGCAACTATATCTGTAAGAATAATTGATGCCTTGTCAAAATTTTTAATATTTATTTTTATTTGTATTGCAGAGATCTTCACATTTTATTCCAAAACCTTTGGTAGGTCCTATTTCAAAAACTGTGTTTGGCTCTTGCTATACTTATATCTTGAGTAAGATCAACATGGGTATATTCATGATTAGGCACTAACTGCACTAATTTTAAAGATTTCATTTTCAGCTTGTAAGTTTAACCATTCTTATCAATGCTATTGGCAGTATGTTCACTGTTTACACTATTGTATCTAAAATGTTTTCCAAAGGAGTGACCTTGGTCTCTATTGTGGCACACTGGAAAGAAAACTTCTTAGCTTGGGGCTTCCCCTGGGTACTCCATTGCAGCACATGGTTTTTTGCTAACCTAGAAAACCCATTAGCACCACTGACCAATTCTTTAACATGTGTATGTCTGGTTTTTATTAGTTTTCAGGTCACTTTTTAAGTGTGTCAATTTTAATTGGTCAGCTTTAATGTGTGTCAATTTTAATTGGTCAGCTTTAATGTGTGTCAATTTTAATTGGTCAGCTTTAACGTTTGTCTGATTTCCAGTTAATCGTGCGGATGGCCACAGTAGTCGCTTATGTCGGTAAAGCCTATTCTCTCTCTCTCTGCTGGGAAAGAAAACTTCCAAGCCCAACTTCCTCGTGGCTTCCCCTAGGCACTCCACTGAAACACTTTGTTTTTCCGCTGCAGTGGTGCTACTGGGCCTCTGGTTAGCTGTCTTTTCTTATTTTTTGCTCCTTTTTCCCTTCTGTGGCTTTTGTCTTTGTGTTTTTGACCAATTCTTTGATAATGTAAGACTGCATTCCATTCTGCAATGAAATGTACGAATGCAGTGTTTATCAATGGTCAAATGTGTTTGCCTGTGTCAGATTTATGTTGGTCAGATTTAGTATGTCAGTTTCAGTATGTCAAATTAAGACGTGTATGGTCTAAGTCGCCGCTTGCGTCTATAAACTCAATTCTATCTATCTATCTATCTATCTCTCTGCTACTACAATTGGCACTACAGTTATGATACAGTATTGCTAAAGTGATTTTGGTCATTTTTCTTTTTAATATACAGTATTGCCTCATGAATATACCTCATATTATAATTTATTTTCATAGATGATTTTTCTAATTTGTAATATTTTTCAGAAGATCTTATTGGTTTTCGAAAGGATGACTTTCTAATTGGTTTCCATTTCAATCATAAATTAACTTTATGCTCTTACAACTCTGCTCTTTCTTTGGTACAGTATGAACAAATAATAACTTAATAAAACTTTAATTTAACTTCAATAGTTAATACTAATTTTTCTTATTACAAAAGTATATGCTGCACAACGATGATGACATTATTAATTACAAAATAGCAACTGGCTACAGAACACACAGTGTTCGAGATTATTATCGAGCATATGGATTGTCTGCAAAACGAGTTAGTTTTTCTAAAGTTTCCATACTTCGATTATCTGTCTCTATTTCTTCCTTGGGGAAAAAAACTTTTATGCCCAGCCTCCTCGTGGCCTCCCCTGGGTACTCCACTTCAGCACTTTGTTTTTCCGTTACAGTGGTGCTAATCGGTCTTTTGATTATCTGTCTTTTGTCACGGGCCAAATTACTATGATGCATTTCCTTTATTGTTTTCCTATGTTCAATAAATGTGTTTTATAATTTGTTTGTGACTTTGTTTATCCTTTCTTTACTCCTGGCCAAGATCACGGATGAGTAGCTTGGCTTTTTAGTTATATGTTTCTTCGCCTCTCCCCCTTAGTTAGTCTGGTCCGTTGTTCTACTTTCGAGCTTATGCATACTGATTAGTTCCTGGTTGTGTTGTCACTCTGTGGTTGGCCGACTCTTTTGGGGCAGCCAATCGCAGAACTTTGATGTTTTCTCATGCGCGTTCTAACTCTTGAGCCAGCACAACAACTTCAGACCTCGACATATCACATCGAGTTTTCAACTGGCTCATTAGACGTGTAATTTGTCAACTCTTCACCCTTGTGATTGTCATCTAATTTAATTTTTATGTATTTTATGTAAGCTTACTCTGTTCTTTCTTATGCATTTTATGGTTTTGGTAGACATTGCTCTCTAGCCAGGTGAGAAATGGTAACAGCTGACTCCATCTATTTCCTTTAACACACTTTCTATTTTCTTGTTCTATTACAGTTTAAGATATTGCATCGAATTAAACAGCCGTGCAATTCAAATACAGTTGTAAGTGAGTGTGAAAAAAACTGCTTTGAAAACTTTCTGAAAAACAATAGTCATTGTAGGTGAGAAATTTTAGAACAATGCCAGTAATCAATGAATGTTTTAATTTAATCAAACTTTTCAAAGATTGCCTTTTTCTTCAAATATTGGACTGCCAATGTGTGAAAATCAAACTGATGCAATTGTTGTTCTTCGCAAAGCAATCACGTTGGCATCTTCTTTTAATTATATGGATGGATGCAAATGTCCGAAAATATGCGATGAAATTTTATACACTGCTCACTTGAAAGAAGTGAAGACAATAGATGGCTCGGCATTAGTTATCTTTTTTGATGATAATGTAATTGAAGAAATTGAAGAAAATTATAGCTACACTTTGATATCTTTCATGTGCGATGTTGGTGGAAATTTGGGTCTCTTTTTAGGATTAAGCATTCCTAGCATGTTTCAGCTCGTGGAGTCTATTGTTGTTTATTCTTTTAAAAAGGCACTTTCAAATTGAGTATACAGTAGTAAGTGTGTAATTTGAATGTAGTAAAATTCATATTATAGTGTTGAATGTATTGAAATAGAAATAAAACTTTGAAATTCAATCAGAAAATGTAATTATTTACGATATATAACACTAGGCAGTTTGCAGTACGGCCATTAAGAGTTATAATTATAATACTGAGCTCATAACTATAATTTTTTGCCTATTTTATAAAATAGTGCAACCAATCAGTGAACTGAACTTTATAACTACCTCTGCCCACAATGCAAATGGCGCTGATTCCACCTCGATTTGTAATCTTCAATTATCAACACCATCCACATCCAGAATAGCTAAATAATAATTTATTTAGCAACATTTTATGCTAAATATTCAAATAAACAGCTTTTTTTGCGAATTGGCAACTAATTCCACAAAATATATATTTTCTGAGCAATTGTTGCCATTTCCTGTCATGTGGTAGTCACATGATTTCATAATTATAACTTGCAGTTTATAATTATAACATTTTAAATCCTTGCCGCAAACCACATTATTTTTTTATATAAAAATTATAAATATAATCATAATTATGAGCTCATAACTCATAATTATAACTTTTAATGATCGTTCTACAAACTATGAATAGAGAGTTTGCGCCACTGCATTAAACCTTATAGTTATTAGTTATAAACTCATAACTATAATTATAATGAAGAACAAAAATCAAGTGCTTGCGCAGATTAAAAAAGATATACTTGTAGTTACAGGCAGTGAGTTATAAAACCTGTACAGGAAGCCAGTGTTATTTATAAAACCTGTACGAAATCATAGAACAAATCCCAATGCAAGAACCCAAAAAATTTGTCAAAACATGACAAACATAAAAATATGTAATAAAACCTCAGTGATTTTCTTGTTTCAGCCCTCAGTAATCATTGTTTGAAGTTTTTTGAAGTGGATGGCATCATTTCATCGTGATATCAATCCTAGAATCCACCGGTCTATGGAGTTTTGCAAAATTCGTCGTCGCCATTTCCAATTGTGGGCGGGACTAGTTATAACGGAAAAGCTTCGAATTGGCTCCACTATTTTTATATCGATCGTGAAGGAATTAAAGTTATGAGGTTTTCCTTATAGTTATGAGTTTATAACTCATATAACAAATATAAAATTCTAGTGTAATGAGTCAATATGCAACGTTGTGTGTACAATCGTTTTCTTTCACGTCCGTACCATGTGTCAAGTATATAAATCAGCTTCAGTTGATCTATTTTACCATTCACTTCATGCTTCAGTTGTTCTATTCAAATCAACAAGCAAATTCCGCAATCATGTCTGGACGAGGAAAGCAAAATTTAATCGTCAAGAAATCGAAGAGCGAATCACGATCTCGTCGTGCCGGACTTCATTTTCCCGTTGGCCGAATTCATCGTTTACTTCGCAAAGGAAAGTATTCAGAACGTGTCGGTGCCGGAGCCCCCGTCTACTTGGCCGCGGTTTTGGAATATTTGGCGGCCGAAGTTTTGGAATTGGCTGGAAATGCGGCTAGAGACAACAAGAAATTGAGGATAATTCCTCGACATATTCAGTTGGCGATTCGAAACGATGAAGAGTTCAATAAGATGCTGTCGTCCGTTACTATCGCAGAAGGAGGAGTTTTGCCCAATATCCAAACGATTTTGTTGCCAAAGAAAAGCGACAAGCAGTAAAGTTTCTGTGCTTGATCTTCAGTATTTCACTTTTTCTTGGTAATGGTTCTTTAGTTGTTGTTTTTTTTTAAATAAATAATTAAATAAATACAGTATAAATTTTTATTTTTTAAATAGTGTAGTGGTTTTGGTTTCAGTGAGGAAATGGGATTTGTAAATCCAAAAGTCCTTATTTCAGTTTCGTGTGAATTAGGAATTAGGAAATATACAAACATTGCAGTGAAGCAAAGAGGTTGCTTCTCTGCATTACAAAGACATTACAAAACAAAAATTGAACTGTTACAAGTAAAGGGTAAAGTAAATAATGAACCGTCAGTAAATAAAAATATTGCAAAATGTATGGTTTTTGGCTGACAATTTGCATTTCTCGAAAATGTTCCACATATTTGGAATCTTAATTCTAGAAGTGATAATTTTGACACTAACTCCATGCAAACTGTTTTCTAAAAATAAAAACAAAAATAAAAATAAACGGTTTTCTTCTTATTTTTCAATTTTTACACTATTTCTAAAAAATGTACAATTTCTAGATTTAATTTTCTAGGTTAAGGTTTTTTTCGTTTTTAATTCACATTCATTTGAATGTTGAAATTCATGTTCCAACTAAAAAGAAACAAAAATAACCTTGGATAAATTGTGACGAAACTTTTTCCTTTGAAATCTTTTTACCCTTCCTAAGTAGACCAGCTATATCTCGACACAACCCTCAGCCTGTAAAAACATTTAAAATTGTTATGTTTTTGACCACATACTTTTCAAATTCTTTTTCAAATATAGTACTTTTAAATTTTCACTGAACTATCACTTTAATTACAAAAAAAAATTTCTAAATAAAAATAAAATAAAATAAAATTTAAAAAGAATAATTGATTAAATGTAATAATAATAATAACAATTTTATTAAAAACATCAACATCCATTAAACAATAATATTATTGTTTATCTTGAAAATTGTAATCTGCCCATAAGATTGACTTTACCTCGTGTTAGACATTTACCATTTCTAATCAAACTAAAGTCATCATTAACTCCAAAAAACGTTTCATTTTGAAATCCATCTACCGCCTTTACTTCAGGATAACAAATAATAACTTTGTGTTTCATTAATGGCACCGACAAAATCGACCAAATCGTTTTCTTCAATTCAACATCCGACAAATTAGTCGCCAAACGCAATTCATCGAAAGAAATCCTTCCATCCACATCCAAAGCGAACAACACAGCCAATTGAAAAATCGTAACATCCAGATCAAAAACACCCATTAAACTTACAAATCTAACCGTTCCATGCGACATCTGATGATACCAACTAAATTTACGTCCATGACAATTTCGCAAATAAAAAACTTCCATCTCCGAAAAATAATTCTTCAATTCAACCGGCAACGAAACAGAAATCTCATCACTTATTTCTCGACCCCAAATCCAACTATTGAGAATCTTAATCGAGAAAAACGAATCTTTAAAACGGTCTAACTTTTTGAAATCTTGATTCAAAACTCTGCTGGTATCAACATCGTCAAACATTTTAACAACTTTGTTGACATATTCCGGCGGCATAACGGCTTTTAACCCTTCGATCATCATCTTCTCGTGTTTGCAATCCGCCGAAGTTTCGAGAATCAAACGTCTCGCTAAATGCGATTTGTAGTAAATCATAAAGATATCTTTGTTCCCAATATGTTCAACTAATAAAATCACATTTTTCAACATGTTTTCGACGTTGCCCGATGGCCCCAAACCGAGTTTCTTACTCAACACAGTTTTTCTTAGTAAAGTATCGCAAAAATTAGCCAATTCGGGACATTTCGAAGAATCGTCGACGACAACTCTATTAAAAGCTTTGTTTCTCGAAATAACAAATGTCGGATCGTCATTAAAAACGATTTTAACCATTTTATAAAATCGATTAAACAGATCTCCTATTTTTTCCACGTATTTTGATAAATCTAGAGGAATAATATCAACTATATCGATAATTTCTGATAAACAAATACTGACAATATTCTCCTCCAACAAATCGTGCATCGATGAATCGTCGAAAACAAGATTCATATAAAAATATACAAATCGCAGTTTTTCAACATCTTTCCTGTGAATACACCTAGAAAATTCGATTAAAAAGATATCTTTGAATGGAGACACAAAAACATCGGCTAAACATTGCGTGAGAACTTCTTCCAATTCGTAATCCGGTTCCAAATACTTTTTTCCTTTCGCTTCTTCTTTTCCAATCGTTAAAATGAGATATTCGATGAAATTTTCATCTCTGTTGATATAATCCGATATTTGAATTCTATAAAATTCCCGCATAGCATTCATATAATCCTTCTCGAACGTCTCTCGATAATTGTATAATTTATCCGCCCGATCAACAACTCCTAAATTAACGAACGATTCGCGAACTCCTAATAATAATCGAAGATCAAATTCTTGATTCCCGTTTAATCTCTCTTTATCGATTAATTCAAAGAGACTTTTTTCAACACGATTTTTAATTTCGGAAAAAATTATTTCGTTCCAGTTTTCGAGCATGAAAATCCGAACGTCGTATTTTTTTAAATCGATTTTCGAAATTGTATAAATTTCCGACTCCATCGCTTGAAATCCCATCGATAGAAAACCGCAAGCGGAATAAAATTGTTTCCATTCGTCAACGTAGACTTCGAGAAGTGATTGATCATTAATCGATGTTATTTTCTCTTTCGTACGATTAATGTTCGATATAATATCTTGTTTTAGTGTGTCGAATACTTCGTCGATTTTTTCTTCGTGATATATACAAATCTCACGCACGTTGTTATTGAATTCTTGCCATTCGCTTGTAGGGACTGATTCTCCTCGTAGAATCTTCAAACTTGTTTCACGAATTTTGTCGCATTTGGTGTTTAATTGTTCGGCTGTTTGAATTTCCATAATAAATAAATTAAAAAATTATATCTGCGTGGTTGATAAGATGAGAAATGTGAACTAATTTCGAGGTAACACGAATATAGAATCTATGTCGATGCGATATAGAAAGTCTTGCTAAAATCGATATAGACAAATCGATTCTGTTCAGAAGACTCTTGCTGAAATCTATATCCTATACCTGTCTATATGCAGTCTTATATATAACACATACAACACATAACATGTGTTGTATACGTTTTTGTACGTTATTGCAGTGAAGCTAACAGTTTGCATTGATGAAATGCGGTGAAGCTTCCAGGAAATTTTTACTTTAGTAAGTGGTGTTGTTTCTGGGGGCAGGAAATTTAGTTTTCCTTGAGTCGAATATCCTTTTGTTTGTAGGATATTTCACCTCCTTGAAAAAAAGTATAAAATGATGGGGTTTTTGGGGAAGGGGTATCAGTTGTCGACATGCAGTCCTCACTACTAGTTGTTCTCGGTGTGTTGGGTTTGACTTGCGGAGTGCCGTTGCCACAACATCCAAATTCGCATGATAAGTCAATTCCAAGATATATGCTGCGTTTGTATCAAGAAATCACTCAAGGAATTAATGCTGGGAAATGTGGATACAAAACTGTGCGAAACCTTAAAGATCTAGGTAAGTTAAAGATACAATTTTGGATAGTTAGGAACTTTTTTATTTTATTTTTTTAAATGTTTTTTCTGAGTTAGAGTGTAATTTTAAGTGTTTTCGCACAATAGAAAATAGATTTTACACGTAAAATTGCAATTTTGCACTTGAAAATGGAATTTTTCACTTGAAAATGGAATTTTTTCACTTGAAAATGGAATTTTTTCACTTGAAAATGGAATTTTTCACTTGAAAATGGAATTTTTTCACTTGAAAATGGAATTTTTCACTTGAAAATGGAATTTTTCACTTGAAAATGGAATTTTTTCACTTGAAAATGGAATTTTTTCACTTGAAAATGGAATTTTTTCACTTGAAAATGGAATTTTTTCACTTGAAAATGGAATTTTTTCACTTGAAAATGGAATTTTTTCACTTGAAAATGGAATTTTTTCACTTGAAAATGGAATTTCTTCACTTGAAAATAAAAATTTTCACTACTTTACTTGAAAATGATTTTTTACAAATGAAAATGATTTTTTACAAATGAAAATGATTTTTTTAAACTTGAAGATAAAATTTTTATTTGAAAACGATTTTTTACACTTGAAAAGGATTTTTTACATTTAAAAATGTTTTTTACATTTGAAAATAATTTTTTACATTTGAAAATGATTTTTTACATTTGAAAATGATTTTTTACATTTAAAAATGATTTTTTACATTTAAAAATGATTTTTTACATTTGAAAATGATTTTTTACATTTGAAAATAATTTTTTACATTTGAAAATGATTTTTTACATTAATGATTTTTTACATTTAAAAATGATTTTTTACATTTGAAAATGATTTTTTACATTTGAAAATGATTTTTACATTTGAAAATGATTTTTACATTCGATAATGATTACATTTGAAAATGATTTTACATTTGAAAATGATTTTTACATTTGAAAATGATTTTTTACATTTGTAAATGATTTTTTACATTTGAAAATGATTTCTTACATTTGAAAATGATTTTTTATACTTGAAAATGATTTTTTACACTTGAAAATGATTTTTTACACTTGAAAATAATTTTTTTCATTTGAAAACTATTTTTTACACTTGAAAATAAAATTTTTCATTAGAAAATAATTTTTTTACACTTCATTTATACTTATACATAATTCAATAAAAATAATTTTTAAAAAACATTTATTTTTTTACCAAAAAATATTGATTTTGTCTAATTTTCATGCCGAAAAAAAAAATCAAATCTTGTCCTAAAAAATAAATTTTTTCCCCTAATAAAACTTCCATTTTCCTATTTTCTTAGGCAAACCAGTCACCTGCCAAGAATACCAACTCAAATTCAACTTATCCTCAATCCCCAACGACGACGAAAACATCCTCCAAGCAGCCAGAATCCACCTCGAACTAACCAAAGACCTAACCGACTGGCACGAAGCAGCCCTCTTCACCCGCAGCAGTTTCCGCCTCCACTTGGGCCACGGACCCAACAAAGGCCGCGTAATCCAATGCGAAAACGAGCCACAACTCGGCATCCGAGACATCATATTCAACGTCACCGAAATCGTACACAAATCGCAAGAAAATCGTCCCGAATACCTAAACCTGACCTTAATCATCGATGGAGAACCCCCACTGCCCGCATGCCCCCCGAACACCATCAAATTCGAGGCGATGATGGAAATCGAAACTTCGTCACTGAAACAGATAAATTGCAACGAAAATGGAGAAGAGGACGATTCGACTCGCCGTAAACGATCGACGCGCTCTGGTGGTAATAATGCGAAAATTCCGAGTGGTGTTTGTCAGCGATTTCCTCTTGCGATTAATTTCCGGGAAATTGGGTGGGATAACTGGGTGGTTGCACCGGCGACGTATAATGCGTATTTTTGTAGTGGTACGTGTCCGTTTCCCATTAATGATCATTTGAATGCGTCGAATCATGCGGTGGTGCAGAATTTGGTGCATTCGTTTCAGCCGAATTATGTGCCGCCTGCGTGTTGTGCGCCGACTAAGTTGGCGCCTATGTCGATGTTGTATTATGAGTATAATAGTTCGTTGATATTGAAGACGTATGAAGATATGGTTGTGGATGAGTGTGGGTGTCAATAGAAAAGAAAAAAAAGATGATCTTACAAATTTTTTAAAATCATTTTTTTAAAATAATTTATTCAATTTTTTAAAATATTTTTTGATTTATTCAATTTTTTTTTAACGAAATCCATTTTTTTTTAAAAGAAATTTTGATTTATTATATTTATACTTATAGAAATTTTTTAATATATTAATTTGTTTTTTGTATAAAAAAAAAAAAAAAATAGTAGTTAACATGTAGTGAATTATTTATAAATAAAAATTAATACCGTACATATTAAAAAAAATCAAAAAAATCAACGATTTTGGTTTTTTTTAAAAAAAAATTATGATTTTTGCCAACCCTGACACACGGTATAAACAACACATAATGATGCAAATTAATTGTGTAAAAATTCCGACGGGAAATTTCATCGCCATGGTTACATTAATGTACGCATCGGTATCAAACCTACACAAGCGAATTTTTTTAGTTCAGCTTCACTGCAATGTGAATCGTTAAATGATGTCACCATCTAACTCCAAAATAAAAACAAATTCAAAACTTAAAAATTTTTTATTTATTTATTCAATACAGCAAAAATTTATTTCCAATTAATTTCTTTAAATCACAATTAAAAAAACCTAAAATCCAAAACTACATCCATAATTCTTACTTTCAACATAAGCGTAAATATCATCGCAGGCTAAAGAATCAAGATTATTACAGTATTCAATAATTAATTTCCTTAATGAATTGTGCATATCTAACAATTTTTTTAACAGAGATCGGAGTAATCGACTTGCAATGACAAAGTTTTAGACATTTCAGTTTTTGAAGTGCATTCAGTTGAACAAATGTTGATATCGGGGAAAATACTCGAAACAATGATAATATCTTCCTGCTCCCGAATCTCTATGTTCGTTTTTTCAATATTGGAATAAATGGGCGATATTTTGCGTGAATTGAATTGTTGTTTTAACTCAAGGTATAGGTCGTCCCACAATGAAGTTTTAAGTACTTTTAAATGTGTCATTTGGTTTAAAATAAGAAAACAATCGGCCAATATGACATTAGTTATAGTAATATTCAAATACTCTAGTTTCGTATTGCTTAATGTAAGAACACTATCACCCGTGACATTTCGGCAACCATCCAGATTGAGGTGTGTTAGTAGTGGACAGTTTTTACCAATTTCTTTAACAACTTGATCCGTACAGTCTAGTCTATCGATAAATACTAAACGTCGGATTTGTGGTAAATGCTGCACTAGGTTGACTAGACATCGAGTTGATATTTGTGGATCAATTGGAGATTCAATTTCTAGATTTATCAGGCTTTGACAAACTTCACTTATTTTATCAATCAGACGATCCATGGAAAGTGGCAGAACAAATTTATGCAAATGATGCAGTGAATTTGTACCGGGATGAATGAAAATGTCTGGATTCAATCATAATCGTTCATTGTCCTGCTGAGAAACACGTTTAAATATTTCATTAATGGTACTGGGAAGTTGATTTGTTATTTCATGTTTCGTTTCATTATAATTGCTGGTTACAGTGTTTATACACAAGTTGAATAAGCTCTTAGCCGATTTCCTGTATGACATGTTGAAATTATGTGTGAAAATAAACGCAACTAGCCAACTAGTCCAGACGAAAGTTTTGCTTTGAATAAAATTTATAATTCTTTATTCTAACTAGCAAGTTACCCGTTACTACGTAACTTGAAAACTTCTCAAACACCCACACCCGTGATTTCGTGTGAAATCCTGTTTAACCTGTAAACAACCCATTTAACCCACGAAATCACCATGAAATCACTAAAATCTTGTAAACATCATTAAAATCCTGTAAAATTCACTAAAATCCCATAAAAATCATTAAAATCCCGTAAAAATCCCATAAAAATCATTAAAATCCCATAAAAATCATTAAAATCCCATAAAAATCATTAAAATCCCATAAAAATCATTAAAATCCCGTAAAAATCCCATAAAAATCATTAAAATCCCATAAAAATCATTAAAATCCCATAAAAATCATTAAAATCCCATAAAAATCATAAAAATCCCGTGAAAATAATTAAAATCCTGTAAAAATCATTAAAATTCCATAAAATCATTAAAATTCTATAAAAAAATCATTAAAATTCCATACAAAATCATTAAAATTCCATAAAAAATCATTAAAATCCTGTAAAAATAAAATCATTAAAATCGCGTAATAAAAATTATTAAAATTCCGTACAGGACTCTTAAAATCCCGTAAAAATTATTAAAATTACGTAAAAGTCACTAAAATCCCGTTAAATCACCAAAATTCCGTCAACAATGACCCGTGAAATCCCGTTTAATCCATAAAATCACCCGTGGATTCCAATCAAATCCTATCCTGTTAAATATACTGGATCACCAATCCTGTGGGATCCCGTGGGGTCCCGTGTGGATTCCCCTGTTAAACATGTGTCCGAGATTATTAAAACGTCACCAATAACAGCCAATCCCGTTGAATGCTGTTTAAAAACCGGTGCGCCATCTGCCGTCGGTTGCAAATATTGCTAAAGGCTTCGGACCCCAACGACAAATTATATTATGATGATGATGATGATGATGATGATGATGATGATGATGATGATGATGATGATGATGATGATGATGATGATGATGATGATGATGATGATGATGATGATGATGATGATGATGATGATGATGATGATGATGATGATGATGATGATGATGATGATGATGATGATGATGATGATGATGATGATGATGATGATGATGATGATGATGATGATGATGATGACTGATGATGATGATGATGATGATGATGATGATGATGATGATGATGATGATGATGATGATGATGATGATGATGATGATGATGATGATGATGATGATGATGATGATGATGATGATGATGATGATGATGATGATGATGATGATGATGATGATGATTGGCTGAGCTGATCGCGCCTCTTCGCGCCCCTTCGCGTCCAACTTACGAATTTAATACGTATTTACGAAAATTACTTTATCATTTTTTCCGTCTATATGAGATAAATTTTGATGAAAAATTTAAATTTAAAAAAAATTTAAACAAAATTTAGACACTTTCAAAGATAAGATATCTTTGTTTTAATTCGAAATCAAGACGTTGGCAATTTCACATTTGTCAATTTGAAGCGAATATGAAAAAAATTCGAAAAAATAAAAAAAAATAAAAAAAAAAAATTATGTAAAATTTATTTTTTATTGTTGAAAAATTTTAATTTTAGAAACAAAACCGGGAAGAAAACTTCCAAGCCCAGCCTCCTCTTAGCCTCCCCTGGGTACTCCACTGCAGCAGTTTGTTTTTCCACTGTAGTGGTGCTAATGAGTCTTTTGGTTATCTGTCTTTCCTTCTTTTTTGTTCTTCTTTCTCTTCTGTGGCTTTTATTTTTGTATTTTTGACCAATTCTTTGATAATGTAAGACTCCATTCCATTCTGCAACGGAATGTACAAATGTAGTGTTTGGATTTTGGTAACATGCGTTTTTTAAGCCCTACACTGTCGACTGAAATCATGAAAGAATCCCAAAAATAATTTTTCTCTTCTTCCTCATGTTGAATAAAAATTGCTTTAAAATAGTGAGTAAATTTTGATACTTTAGTCTCCTTTGGAAGTATGGGACACTGCCGTTTTCTCTCTTCATCGGTCATATCTCTATATAAAATATATAAAATGTATGCTACGTATAAGAAGTTTATCTTCTTCTGCTTGCCCCAAAAAGAGACTCATTATTGAGGCTTATAATGAGTTTCTTAAGTCCAGGCAAGAAAAAAGTGACTTTTTTTGCAAGATTTAGTAATATATCGCCAGGATTTCATCAAAAATTGTGTAAAGCTTTGCAAGAGTGAATGCAAGTATACAGTAAATTTACATCAAGGAGCCACGTGGAAGACAGTTGAGATAGGACAGCCACCGTGGCAGTCATGTTATGGCATATGTCTCTCCTCTTCATGTTCTTGCCTGTGAAGCCCGATGTGTTGCTTATACAACCACTACCTCCATGAGCGAACATTAGTGGCTGCAGCTAATAAAGGTTGCAGCAGATGTTTATTATATTATTTCGACCTCGTGGCCCATGGCTAAGTGCAAGTGGTACGCGGATCGAGTATTGGTCAAGTGTACCTTGGTGGTACTGTTAGTAAACGGTTTTAGTAGAAAATGGCACTGACTCCTAGACAACTATTAAAGGCTAAACCCAAATTAATATGATCTGTTTCTTATTTTTTTGTGACTTGGGGGTCCAGCGCCGCCTTTTCACAGCCCCATGAGAAGGTCGTGCATTTCACTCCAATCACAAACATATAATGTTGTAATATGTAATTAAAATTATTGTAATAAGATAATTGTATATGTATTACATTATTAAAATAAATATACTTTAAAAAAATCGAAAAAAACGAAAAAAATACCAAAAAAATATAAAAAACAAAAAAAACAAAAAAATTTTAAAAAACAAAAAATCGAAAAAATCCAAAAAAAAATCAAAAACAAAAAAAAAAAATCCAACAAAAACCCAAAAAAATCCAACAAAAACAAAAAAAACACGTTTTTTTGATTTATTTTTTAAAAAAATTATAATTTTTGACAGCCCTGACACTCTGTATGTAAACAACACATAATGGTGCAAATTAATTTTGTAATTAGTTTCAGTAAAGATTCTGACGGGAAATTTTATTTCCATGGTTATCTTAAAATTTGCGTAATGTACGAGTCGGTACACACGGCGAACTTTTTTGATATAGCTTCACGGCAACACAAATCGTTAAATGTATCTTTGGACATTGATCACGAAGTCACCATCTAACTCCAAAATAAAAACAAATTCAAAACTTAAAAATTTTTTTTTTATTTATTTATTCAATACAGCAAAAATTTGTTATTTCCAATTAATTTCTTTCAATCAGAATTAAAAAAATTTATTAATTGAAACTTATTGTAAGCACATAAAATCCAAAACCACATCCAAATTCTCACTTTTAACATGAGCGTAAATATCATCGTAAACTAAAGAATCAAGATTATTACAGTATTTAATAATTAATTTCTTTAATGAACTGTGCATATCTAACAATTTTTTAACAGAGATCGGAGTAATTGATTGGCAATGAGAAAGGTTTAGACATTTCAGTTTTTTAAGTGCATTCAGTTGAACAAGTGTTGATATCAGATTATCAGTTAGTTCTTCACAAAATTCAATAAATAAACTTTCTAAATTCTGACAATGCACCAATAGCATTTGTATTTCTAATTCAGGAATGTCGACATTCATCGATATCAAATCTAATTGAACCATGTTCTTGATGAATGCCGGAATATGCTTAAACAAAATGGAACAATCTACATCTAGCAATCTAAATCTCACTACTTTTGGAAAATAGAGATCTATGAGTCGACTATTATCCAATGTTAGTACTAAGTTTAACTGTAAGAAACGTAAATTGGGAAAAATAGTGGACAAAATGATAATATCTTCCTCGTTCTCAATCTCTATGTTCGTTTTTTCAAAATTGGAATAAGTGGGACATATTTTGCGTGAATTGAATTGTTGTTTTAACTGTAAATATACTTTGTCCCATAAATAAGTTTTAAGTACTTTTAAATGTGTCAGTTGGTTTAAAATAAGTAAACATTCAGCTAATGTGACTTTAGTACAACAAATATTCAAATACTCTAGTTTCGTATTGCTTAATGTAAGAACACTGTCACCCGTGACATTTTGGCAACCATCCAGAATGAGGTGTGTTAGTAGCGGACAATTTTTACCAATTTCTTTAACAATTTGATCCGTACATTCTGATCTACGGAGAAATACTAAGCGTCGGATTTGTGGTAAATGCTGCACTAGGTTGATTAGAGATCGAGTTGATATTTGTGGATCATGTGGAGATTTAATTTCTAAATTCATCAGGCCTTGACAAACTTGACTTATTTTATCAATCAGAAGATCCATTGAATCTGATAGATCAAATATATACAAATTTTGCAGTGAATTTGTACCGGGATGAATGAAAACGTCTGCATTCAATCGTGATCGTTCATTATCCTGCTCACCCCAACCGATATTCATGAAAATGAACAATCGTTCATCGTCTTCCTGAGAAACACGTTTAAATATTGCATTAATGACACGTGAAGGTTGATTTGCTATTTCATGTTTCGTCTCATGAAAATTATTGATTACAGTGTTTATACACGTGTTGAATAAGCTCTTAGCCGATTTCCTGTATGACATGTTGAAATTATGCTGTGAAAATAAACGCAACTAGTCCAGACGAAAGTTTTGCTTCGAATAAAATTTTATAATCCAATAAATTTAATCTTGTCTCCTAATCCCTCATTTTAATTGGCTGAGCTGATCGCGCCCCAATTTACGTATTTAATACGTATTTTACGTAAATTTCTCATTTTTCCTATCTAATCCCTTATCTAATCTTATCTAATCTTATCTAATCAGATAAGGGTTTTAAGGAGAAATCTCTTGCAATTTTGTCTCCAATGCATAATTTGAAATTAAGGATTGGAGACAATATTGCAAGAGATTTCTCCTTAAAACCCTTATTTACCTAGAGAAAACATATCTCTCCAAGCTACTATTGTTTTAATACCACAAGCGCTAGTGTGATTGTCGAAATAAGCTTGTAACAATGAATTTTTTTACTCGTAGAAATCACGAGTGCATCAAAAATTGCGACCTGAATAAATCACGAGTGGGCACGAGTGGTTTATTCTGGTCGCAATTTTTAGATGCACGAGTGGTTTTACCAATGAGTAAAAAAATGAATGGTTGCAAGCTGTTTCGACAATCACTAGCGCGAGTGGTATTCCGGAAGAGAATCTAACGAGAAAAACTACAACAACAACAAATCTATATCTATATTTCTCAGAAGACTTCACGAGATTTCGCGAGATTCCACCGGATTTCATGGAATTCTACGACATTTCGCGAGATTTCACGGGATTCCACAAAATTTCACGAGATTTTACGAAATTTCGCGAGATTTCGCGGGATTCTACGAGATTCACGGGATTTTAACAAAATATCTGAGCAAATGTAAATCCTGTATAATCTCATAAAATCTCGCAAACTCTTAAAATTTCGCGAAATCTCTTAAAATCTTGCAAAATCTTGTGAAATCTCGCGGAATCTCGTGAAATTTCGCGGAATCTCGCGGAATCTCGTAAAATCTCGAAGGAATCTCGTGAAATCCCGTGAAACATCGCACCATCGCCATTTTGGGATTGGGGTGGAGTGGCTCGCTCTGACGGCTAATTGTTACAGAAGTGGTCGGATATTTTTCATGGTGCTAAATAATCAAAACAACAGGAGCGCCGACCAATGAGATTCGAATTCAACGAATCCGCGCGTACGCTCTGGTCGATAGTTTTTACGAGTTAGATTCTCATGTTTATTTACCATTATAAATATTGTACATATTTTAAAAAAAATAAATAAACAAAAGTATAAAATACAACTTTATTTTCTAGTTTACATTATTCTGGAAAACCTCAAACCAAATTGAGAAATTCAGAAATCATGTAACTTATCAGCTAGAACTTGCTTGATACATAAGAAGAAAGAAAAAAATCATCTTGCTGACTGGATAAAGACAATTAAACCTCTTGGTCAGGAAAACACATCCGACAAAACTGAAAAAGAAAATACTCAAATTTTTTTATTTTTTAAAAATGTCTCTAATTACTCTGTGTGGAATAAACTCTTTGAAATCAATTTCTTTCTTAATTCTCTCGCAATTCTCTACATCTTTCATCAGTATTTTCATTTTCGTCAAATCTTCTAATTTTTCTCTCGATATACGATAATCAGCCAATTCCGGATTTTTAAGCCCTACAGTGTCGACTGGAATCATGAATGAGTCCCATAAATAATTTTTCTCTTCTTCCTCGTGTTGAATAAAAATTGCTTTAAAATAGTGAGTAAATTTTAATATTTTAGTCCCCTTTGGAGCTATGGGACACTGCTGTTTTCTCTCTTCATCGGTCATATCTCTATATAAAATATATGAAATATATACTATATAAAGACAGAAGTTTATGTTCGTATGCTTGGACCAAAGAAACTCATTATTGAGACTTAAAATGAGGTTCTTGAGTCCAGGCAAGAAAAAACTGATTTTTTGCAAGATTTAGTAGTATATATCACCAAGATTTCATCAAAAATTGTGTAAAGTTTTGCAAGAGTGAATGCAAGTTTACATTGAAACTCTGCATAATTAAATAAAAAATAAAATATTATTTTTTAAAAAACATATCTTCTATTAACACAAATGCTCTGAAAAGTATAAAATAATTTTTTTTCTTAAAAAATGCTCTGAAAAGTATAAAATAATTTTTTTTCCAAAATGCTCTGAAAAGAATAAAATAATTTTTTTTTCCCAAAATGCTCTGAAAAGGAGAAAATAATTTTATTTTTCCAAAATGCTCTGAAAAGGAGAAAATAATTTTTTTCAAATTTTTTTTCAAATATTTTTGGAAAAAAGGTATGTGGCATTGCAAGACAAGGGCTTGATTAAAAAAATGCCACATATTTCCCAAAAATATTTTTAAAAAAATAAAAATAAAAATATAAAAATATAAAAATAAAAATAAAAAATAAAAAAAAAAAATAATAATAATGTTTTTTAAAAAATAATATTTTTTATTTAATTATTTTTGCTTTTTTAGATTTGAAACTAAGAAAACAACTAAAACAAAACCAACTAACATAATGAAAATACACAAAACAATAATGAATGAATGCTTGTTTACTGAATGCTTGTAGTCACCGAAAAATGAACAAATTGCGTTGACACGCTTCATGACACGTATACGTAACATTTCCAATTGGCAATTGTGAAATCAAGTTTTTGTTGTTTATCTATTTATTTATTTAGTTATTTATTTATTTCTTAATTTATTTCTTAATTTATTTCTTAATTTATTTCTTAATTTATTTCTAATTTATTTCTTAATTTGTTTCTTAATTTATTTCTTAATTTATTTCTTAATTTATTTCTTCCGTACAAACCACGCGTATTTCATCATGCGGCCGAAACATTCGATCTCATGCGGCCGAAACATTCGATCTCATGCGGCCGAAACATTCGATCTCATGCGGCCGAAACATTCGATCTCATGCGGCCGAAACATTCGATCTCATGCGGCCGAAACATTCGATCTCATGCGGCCGAAACATTCGATCTAATGCGGCCGAAACATTCGATCGCAATTTAAACTACTCTTCGACAATTTCTTAAAAAAATAAATATAGCGGTTTTAATCAGCCGGAAAAGGGCTTTATTTCTATGTAAATAACATGGCATATAGTAAAACTTTATTTTTTGAAGTGGAATTTTACTAAAAACACAATTTGGACGCCATTTGCAATTTCTATAATTTTGCATTCACATACACACACACCTACACACACATTCCTCAGCCAATCAGATTGCTGGGATAGGGCTTCACACATTTATTAGCCAATCAGATTGATCAGATTTCCTTGCGACAAACACATAGACAAGTGAAGTTATAATATAATAGACGGTTTGCGCTTTCACGAACGTAATTTTTTTAATTACGAATGTTAGATAAATACGAGATTTTAAAAATAAATCTCGTATTTAATTTAACATTCGTATTTAATTTAACATTCGTATTACGAATATACGAGATTTATTTTTCAATTCGTTCGTATATTAGTTGATAATACGAATGCTCTGCACATGCGCAGTGTGCACAAAACTTCGCACAAGCGCATTGTTCTGCAATTTGAAGTGAGCGCGGCATCCATCTTGATTTTCATTGGCTCGTTGTATTTTCGGTAGTGTTTTGTCATCTAGGTTAGTAATTTGTTTGCAAATAACTATTTTTTATACAAACATACCATTTAACACACATAATTTACACATTTTCAACTAGAATATTACAATTTTTGAGCAAGCCATGTTTCTTGTTCATTTGTTTATTTCGTTTCGTTCGTGTTTGATTGTTTGTGCAAGCGCAATCTGAAACAATTTTAATAATTACGAGACACGAGATAATTAATAAAAATGAATTTATTTCATATTTATTAATTATCTCGTGTCTCGTAATTAAATCTTGTTCGTGAAAGCGCAAACCGTCTAATAATAATAATAATAATAATATAATAAGGTATATAAATAAATAAGGTATGTAATAATAAAAATAAGGTGTGTAAATAATTAAATAAAAAATATTATTTTTTAAAAAACATACCTTCTATTAACACAAATGCTCTGAAAAGTATAAAATAATTTTTTTTCAAATTTTTTTCTTCAAATATTTTGGGGAAAAAAGGTATAGTGGCATTGCAAGAGTTTGATT
>AFFK01021861.1:0-12442 GCA_000239455.1 Strigamia maritima | reverse complement strand
GTCAGATTTAGTATGTCAGTTTCAGTATGTCAGATAAAAGACGTGTATGGCCTAAGTCGCCGCTTGCGTCTATAAACCTAATTCTTTCTCTCTCTCTCAAGTATTACGATTATTATATATTTCCTGCGAATCGTGGTTTCATATCCATTTTGTATAAGAATGGGATAACCGAATAAGTTTTATTTATTTTATTAGTTATTTTTTTCGTGAAATGTAATGTTTTTTAATCTTAGTTTAATCTTGGTGCTCGTTGCTTTGCTCGTTGCGATTTGATGACTTGTGGATTTTGCGATGGATTGGCCGCTGCAACGGTCGAAACTTGGGCCGTAGGAATGGCTGCGGGACGAGCCCCAGATGCTGCTGCTCCAAGAATTTGGTTTAGACCAAAGTTAGTAAAATTGTGGACAAATTTCCCATATCTGTCTAAAAACCCTTGTTTATTGATTCCGTCATCGCCATTATCGTCATTGTTCGCATCGTCGTCTGCGTGGTCTCCCAACCCATCCACGCTTTTTTGGGGGCGAAAACGGTTAAAATTGGCTTGGTTCAAAACATGGAGTCTCATGTGATCCATGGAGTGCTCCAATTTCAATTTCCAGTTCACTTTTCCTATGTTCTAGCCTAACGCCTGCGGCAGGCTGACCTCACCTTACTAGGTAAAGTGGACTGGAAATTGAAACTGGAGCACTCCATGGATCACATGGGGCTCGATGTTTTTGAACCAAGCCGTTAAAAATTTTAGTAAAAATTAGAAAAATGTAAATTTTTCATGCAAATTAGCAGAGAACATTTAAAACCTGATCGTGCGGACCCATAAGTCTAAAAACATAATTTAATGAAAAACAGGTTTTTAGATAACTTCTCGGTTAGTCTGACACGATGTTGTTGAGTTATTAAAACTTAGTTATTTGGATTCTTTGACTCATCCTGTTTATACAAGATTACCAAAATAGACAATCTAATCTATCAAATCTAAATATTCATCAAGATCTACCAAACATTTTTCAAGATCTACCAAAAATTTATCAAAATGTACAAAAAAAATCATCAAAATGTACTAAAAAACCAATCTAAATGTACTAAAAATTATCAGAATGTACTAAAAACCATCATAAACTATCAAAAATTACTAAAAAAATCTACTAAAAAAACCATCTCAATGCATCATTCGAGCGGCAGCTGAACATCGAGCAGATCTAGCAAACAAGTCTGCCATTTCGTTCCCCTTTATTCCAACATGCGCCGGAATCCAGCAGACTATGATTACGATTCCCTCATCGTGAGCCTCGATAGCAACCACAGAATTGCTTCGACACGATAATCGTACCGATCAGCCAAAGCTTCGACAACATCTAGGCAATCGCTGTAGATGATTACTGCTCGATGACCAGCCATCAGTACATGTTGTAATGCCAGTCCAATGGCAGCCAGTTCCGCCAAAAATATTGACGAATCTCCATTCAACACCGATGTGGTGGGAGGCCCGCATAAACATACAGCGGCGGCTCCTACTCGCTTATCAACTTTGGACCCATCCGTGTAGATGTCAACGAATTGACTAAACTTTTGTCTGTGAAGTCTAAACAAATGTTTATATACGGAATCTGGTGTATATGCTTTTTTATACTTATTGAATGAAAAGTCGCAATTAATGTACTCTCGAGGAAAATCAGAGACTGACTTGATTAAGATGTAATCCGTAGGTTTCTGGATGATCTCTGAACAACTTTCACAGACTGGGCTTTCAGCTTTCTTCTTTGGTTTAATATTTTTAGGTGGTGTTTTGACAGCAGCACATTTTTTTTACGGTCAAAGGCTTGTCAGTGTTGCTTTGTATACCGGTGTAGCTTTTCTTACTTTTCTGTCTTTTTTATCTATTTTTAGGTGTTATGATAGCAGCACTTTCTTGCACAGTCAAAGGCGATATATTGCTTTTGCCTACTGGTGTGTTTTTCTTTTTTTCTGTTTTTTACCTTTTTTGACAACACATTTTTTCCGAATCAAATATTTTCTATTAGTTTGTCCACTTTCCTCTCGCTGTACTCTCCGAGATACAGAAAAGAGTATCAAAAAGAGGAATGTCAACAAATAATATATTTTATCCGTAATTGTTTTGAAGTCCATTTGAAGAGTTTTTAACTATACACAGTAATAAAACAATTGTTAGTCGAACTTGTCGCGGTTCGTAATATGATTTACTTATTCATACACTTAATCTTATATAGTAGCTATTTTACGGGTACGTTGTACGAACGAACGTTAATTTCAGTCACGTTTTGGTTACGTTGTTGCAACTGCGTGTTCTTTCTATTCTACCGGTTTTCGTAGTATTTTTGAATGAATGGACAGGTTAGTGTTGTATTTTGACTTTATTAATAACAATCATCAAGCTCTTGTTTGAAAACTTGACCTGCATCAAGCCACAAACTATGCCACTTATGTACATGTCAGATTTCCGTTGCAATATGAATACCCGAATTAAATTAACATGCTGTTGCTATACTTTATTGTCATTTACAATAAAAAAATAATCTTATACATTTCACAATTCCTATTCCTAATTTATTTATATAGGAAATAAAATATAGAAACAAACTCCTCCTTGACGCTTCACTGCATTACAATACATTTATTAACCACATTATTTAAAAGACAAAATTTGTTTTATTTAACATGTTTTGGACTGGAGCATTGTTTTACTCAAATATTCATTTGTCATCCTATTTTTCAGATCCTTGGAGAAGTTGAATGACGCTCCAATTTGAATCCTTTCTAATTTAATGAAAACTTTTGAAATTTTGTGCGAGATACACCGAGACAGTTACTGAGATAGTTTTTCACCAAAACTCACCATATACCCATCAGTCACCATTTAAACGAAATTTTTTTTTTTTTTTTTTTTTTTAGTTTTTTAAACTCTAATATCCAGATCACATCCACATCTACAGTAGTTAGGAATAATGTCTTAAGAAATGTCCCAATTGAAAAGTGGCGTCAGTGATGTTGGTGTGAGTATGGTTAAAGGGTTTACGACATCACAGTTTTTATTAGTCTATTGGATCAAGCGTCGTTAAATAATTTTTCAGAGATTTTTTTGAAAAATATTAAAGGTTTAAAACCCAATGTTGAAGTTGTGAAAACGGATGACAATATGAAAAGTGAGAGATAAAAGCGAGACCAAATCGAGAATTTTCGCGATTATTAGGTACTAGTTGTGACATAAGCCTCTATTTTTTACCAGTTGTGACGCCAGAAGCAGCGGCCAACAATATTCCTTGCCAAGCTCAAAGGTTACAGGAAAAGATGATATTTCACTAAACTGTCATTTAGATCCTAAATATCACTTGATACATTTAGAGAAATATAAATTTGATTAATTATCATTATTACTCATTAGAAATATTAGAAAAAATTAAATATCAAGTTGTGATCAACAGTGTTTGTGCTTAATTTACATTTTGACTTTTTTTGTGTGAATGGCCCGATTGTGTTAATGAATGGGGAAAAGCTTTTTTTTTTTGTCACTACCAATATTAAAAAAAAAAAGAAAAACAGTTGCTTTAGAAACATTAATTATTTTAATTAAGCTTTGGCTGAATACATATTTAACCTTGGTGGAACCCAAATTTAATACTTATATACCAACTGTAACCCAATTATAACCTTGTAAAATGTACTGATAGAAAGATAGTAATGACATTCCCAAAGCTAATCCTAAAATGCTACCAACATCACTTGCGAATTGAGATGTTTCATATTTCTCTTTCTCTTCTACAGTTTCTATAAAACTATCAGCCAATTGTAGGTTTATATATGTTAAAATTTGAAGTACTTCATGTCCATACATGGCAGTTTGGTACAAAAGATTTTTACAAGGTTGTTTACATTTGCAACTTTTTTGATTTTCATTATAATTGTTTAAATAGATTAAATGGGCATTAGTGCTGCCTTCCGTTGTCTTGCAAGGTGGCAAATTAGCTGTTGACATATATGGTAATCTGTAAAAGATGTTGTTTAATCTAACTGAATTTGTAATTCGTGACTGTGGAAGTCATGCAACTCTTATTTCTTATCTTATTATCTTATTTTAATCCTCTAGTCAATCCGAAACAAAAAATCATTGTTTCATAGCCAAAAAATGTGCGCAACAATACAAAAACCGAAATGTAAATAATTTTTTAAAATATTTTACGAGCGTTTTTGTTCGTTAACAATGGCACGCACATTTTTGGACTACAAAACAATGATTTTTCGACTCGGCTCAACTAGAGGATTGAAATAAGATGCCACAATATATACTTTCGATACAATATAGGTTGTTAACCAATGGGAGTTTTGCGCACGAAATGATAGAGTATAGTAGTATCGCATGTACGAGATCATCATTTCGAACAGTAAGAAATGTTTGCGCGTGAATTTTTGCATGCGAACAATTCGCACGCGAAAATTTGCAACATTGTAAACGAGCCTTAAATGTCGTAAGTTTATCTATGGCTAATCATTTCTTTTTAATGAGCTTTTATTGGTTGGAACAGTGAACATGACTGCAGGTCTAAAACTGGCTGCAGCTAAAGGGTGCAGCAGGTAATTTAAGTGATTCTGACCACGTGGCCCATTACAGTGGTCTGCGGGTCGAGTCATGGATAAGCGTATCTTGGTGGTACAGTCAGTAAAGGTTAGTAGAAGATGGCGTCGACCCTTAAACAACACATTAATAAAAGGCTAAACCCAATTTAATACGGTGTCTTTCCTATTTTCCTGTGACTTGGACGTCGAACACCTTCTTTCACACCCTCATGTGAAGGTTGTGCACCCATCCTTGATCACATATCTAATATCTTGAAAATTTTCAAAAATTTACAGAAAAATAATTTTTTTGACTAAATATTATATGAATTTTTAAAAGGTTTTTTTGGGGGAATGTTTTCTAAAAAATTGGCTTAAACTTGTTGAATTTTTCATGTCTTTTGTTAAATTTGCTGATAATCTGCTATATCACTGCCAGATGTCCAGGAGGCCGATTTTTTTTCTTGCTAGGCAGTAGGCAGTATGTCAGTTTTAGTGCTCAACTTCCCCTCCCTTCTACTTCATGCTGCCCTCTGCGACCTTCAAAGACCTCTGAAATACCCCACGGACTATTTTGACATTCAACGTCTCTTGACCCGTCCCAACCGCCGTCTATAAGCCTAATTTTCTCTCTCTCTTTTTTGCTAGGGGCCTCTGAAATTCCACTAGGTTAGCAATACTGCATGACTGTGCATAATGTACATATTATTTTTAAAAATTTGTCTTTAATTACTACTGTCCGCTAATCATTGTCCAACCTTGATTGGCCCCGGTTACAATGTGTGGCCATGGCCGTGACCGACAATCACAAATTTCTAATCAACTTGTAAAAAAAAAAAATTATTTGTATGTTTACCTGCAGTTAATCATTCTGAATAAATTGTTTTGCATGCATTCATTTTTACACTTTAAAAAAGCATTTCTGTTGTTTTCACATGGATTGTGCTTTCTATTTATTTGTATTGTCTATTTCAAAAAATGAATTTTTGGTAGATTAGCATGTAAAAATGCATTCTTATATTTAGTTGTTACCTTAATTGGTTGAAGTATTATATCATTCATCAAGCTATAATGTACTACCAATGGTGCTAAAATGTCAACTTTCTCGTCTGGATTGTTTATAAAACACTGAAATTTGTTATTTATGTATCACTATGTGCATGTCAGAATTCTTTTTGTGGAAAACATGTTTATGCAATTGGTTTTATCATACCTGTAAAGGCTGTTGGCACACTGCAGGAGGGGCAAGAAAATAAAACAAAAGTTGAACTTTAGCTGTTAAAAGATTTGATCTACCTAAAAAATAAAATTAATACCTTACTGTCAATATTGAAAACTATTATACTAAATTTATCAACAGAAAAAAAAAATGTGAATGTAAAATCTTTTTAACATACATTCTGAACAAGGATATTACAGAGTTTGCGGCAGGTACTTTTCCCTTATAATTATAATTTTTTTTACGGTTATGAACAATGTTACACAAAAGAAAAAAAGTCCAGTTTTTGGTACTTTCTTTTCTAAACTGTGTACTACAAACTGGACTTTTTTTTCTTTTGTGTAACACTGTTTATAACCGTAAAAAAATTATAATTATAAGGGAAAAGTACCTGCTGCAAACTCTGTTATCATTAATTGTCCAAAATCTTTTTTAATACACAGTAGATAGCGCAGGATTCCAGCTGGGATTTAATGAAATTTCACGGGTTAACGGGATTCCACGGGTTAACGGGATTCCACGGGTTAACGGGATTCCACGGGTTAACGGGATTCCACGGGTTAACGGGATTCCACGGGTTAACGGGATTCCACGGGTTAACGGGATTCCACGGGTTATAACGGGATTCCACGGTTTATAACGGGATTCCACGGTTTATAACGGGATTCCACGGTTTATAACAGGATTCTACCTACGACTTAACCGGATTCCACTGTGTGACATCAGATTCTCCGAATTCCAGCCGCAGCCCAGCGCTAATGGTTCTGTACACATGTTGCGTCGGGCAGCCCAACCTATCGGGGCGCTATAACATTGGCGTATGCATACTGATCTATTTTTGTTTTGTATATTTGCTAGTTTATTTGTAACCCAACTAAACATATACCAAGTTGTTCATGTCAAACACACGGGTTAAAAGTTTTTTGGGTTTTTCTAGTAACGGGTATTAAAGTGGTAAATTATACCTGTGCGTAATTGTGAACACTGGCCAAAAGGAAGTGGAATACGATATTTTGTGACATTTGGTATTTGTTTAAATTCATCAGTGACCTGAAAATTAAAATTTCTTATATAAAATTTGTTTTTGCGATGAAATTCTCACTGCAATACCTCGGTTACAGCGTCGTCGTCAACTGGAATTGATTCGTGGATGCTAAGTGTCTTCCAGATTTCGTTCAATGACAGTTTGTTACTGAACAAATGCCAGGGAGATATGTCTTTGCAGGTTTTGTTTGTTTGTTTAAGTAATTGCGATCTGGCTTTTTTCATGCGAATATTTTGATATTCACCACACACTGTGAAAGTAGGAAATTCCGTGTAAAGTCGTTGAACTAAGCTAACAGTTTTTATTACCGGTTCATCAGTGTAGTAGATTAAACGGCAATGCAGCATGTATAAAGCGAATCCTGCACTCAATATAAGCAGTAATAACTTAAGCTTTAGTATGATTCCATTTTCTTTTATTTGTTTTTCACTGACATTATTTGCTTCTTTCATGCAATTCTCATAAATATGGCGAATATTATAAACCGGTCTTTGCTTCCACATATTTGATAGAACACAATAGAAATACCAAACTACTTCTGGTAATGAGATTATGGATAGACCAAGAAACAGACCCAAATTGCCACCTAAATCTGTTAGTAGAGCGATAGCATCGTATGCGTATAGTTCTTCGTATATTTTCATTTTCACGTTGGTTATTGCCAATGATATGGACAATACATTTTTATCATCTGGTTTGTCAAGATGAATGAGCGGTTTGAAAATTAGTTGTTGACACGGACGACGACATAAACAATCATTTATAGGGTCGGTGGTTTCAATTAATTTTCGTGCGGCAGCATATTTTTTCCTGCACTTCGTGAACATTTACAAAGTGGTAAATTTGTCTTCATATTAAGAAATGGGAATCTAAAAGAGATAACATTTTTAAATGATCTATTGACTATTCTGTCTCCAAACAGTTGCAATTGGTAGACAGGGCGATCGAGAAAAATAAAGTTTTGATTGGTAAAAATACAGCTTCCAAACGATTCCAATTGGATGTCTGATAGCATCAATTATGCATTCAACAGTGATGCAGCTTCTAGAGATGAGTAAAAGACGTGCATGGCCTAAGTCGCCGCTTGCGTCTATAAACTCAATTCTATCTATCTATCAATACCTTGCCATCCTGAGGCTGAGCGACATTTTCGATACACCTAGGCATAGTCAGTAAATAAGTTAATAATTTACTGACTATGACCTAGGATAGTATGTGTTATTCCTTTTCTAAGTTGTTTTATAAAGGTGCAAACAACAGACACCTTTTCTTATGATGTACAGTAAAACCTCCGCGGATGGGACACCTCGAGTCCAGCCATACTTTGTCCCGGCAGGTGTCCCGTCCACAGAGAGACCCTCCGTAGACGGGACAAAAGCCCTTTGTCCCATCCACAGAGGTAATGGTCTGTGATTGGTCAGTTTCAAGTTAATTTTTTTAAGTCTAAGTTGTTTGCCAAATAACAGGCAAGAAAAGAGGATCAAAAGGTAAAGGAGTTGAATCACCATGCTCTTATACCTTCATTGGAACAGAAAAGGCTATTTCAAAAATTAAAAATAAATTTTCAATGGTTTAATTTTAAAATGTAAAAAATTTTTAGAAATAAAATGATCTTTTGCGTGTAAATCAAAACAATGTTTTGTTTTTTATTGTACGGCTGCCTGCATTGTATAGAATGTTAACGGCAAATTCATTGTTTTGTCCCGTCCGCAGTAGGTCATTTAGACTGAACGGGATTGGACGAGGTGTCCTCTGTCCTGTCCGCAGAGGTGTCCCGTCCCGCAGAGGTAAATTTCTATTGGTCGGGATTGATCGGTTCGGCTCCAGCCAATATCTTCCCGACTACAGAGGTGTCCCGTCCGCGGAGGTTTTACTGTACTACAAAATATTACCTGCACGTTAAATTGTTTTAGAAATAATTTTTCCAAGCATTTGCGATAGCAATCTGTGTATTGCTTTTCGCTGGAGCATAAATTATTAGATGAATTAACGAGTATAAACTAAAATTTTAAAATGGATTTGTAAAAAAAATACAACACGTAATATTCATTTGAATTTTTATACTTTGCTACACTCCAAATTGATTTTAACTTTTGCCGCACCATATTGCTGTGTTTCGAAATAATGTTTTCCAAAATCATTTAATGACAACACAATCTATGTTAAAGAGGAAAAATACCTGATTAAATTTTTATCATGACATGACACCTTGACGCATTAAGATTACATGGTACGGAACTAAGTTGAGATTGGAACTTTGGTAAATATTAACTGTCAGTGGTTTTCCAACAAATGATTTAGTGAACTCTTTTTCTACAGTATGAACCATTTATATTAATTCATTTTTTACTTTAATAATTGCTATTCAATATTTACTAAATTTAAATGCTGAGCACATTCCGAATATGCTGTCAATTTCCGTCAGTAGAACACTTTTATTTGAATAATCCTAAATTAAAAGTAACATTTATATTATTACACAGTTAATTAAAATACTCACCAGCATTTATTACTTTCATTTCTATGCCAATTATCTCTTTGGTCATATTGGTTGTTTTCCATAGTTTATCCATATCATAGGTTGGTATTCTCATTAAAAATCGAACAATATTCATGCAGCTTTCTAATGAAGGTTGTTTTTGAACTTTTTTCCATAGTTTGGTGGTTTCTTTTGTATTGCTACCACAAATCATCAGGTCTGGTGAAACGAGATCTTCCGATTTGGTCTTTACATCAACATTCGTAGGATAACTTAAGTAATGCATTATTCTGTTGTATGTCTGATAGGTGAGTATGCATGTGCAAAATAAAAATAAAAGTAGCCAAAAAGTGTGACGATTGCTCCAACTTTGTTTTCTATTTATCAAATCATCCAAACCAGTTATATTGCATCTCGTTTTATTCTCATCTTGCTGCTTTATTTGTTGGAGTGCCAGATGTAGCTCTCTTAATCTCTGCCGATTTTGTCTCATCAAGTAATTATTCCGCATCATTTTTGTTATCCAGACTTCTAACGAAGCACTGCGTATGTACTTCTGCAGAGAACCAATCTGTGTAAACACTGGTAATCGAAAAATTTTGGAATTGTAAAAAAATTGAAAAAATAGATGATTATTACAAATAACTTGGGTGTCAGAAGGTTTCATTAATTGATTGCAAGTTATCACATTTTTTTCGCATTTATTTATTTAACTGAAATTTAGTAACGGTTTTGATAAATCACTATTTCTCTCTTTATAGTTTTGCTGATGGAAAATTGAATGATTGGCCAAGGAAGTGTTTTTTAAATAATGTGCTACTAAATTGTTGAAAAGTGTATATTTAATCAAACATTTAGTTACCTTTAATCAATGTGCAACTGAGCCAAATGCGTTTCTACCAGGTGCTCTCAGTAAACAAGACATGAACGCAGCAGAAACTGCGCATCACGAAAAAGCCGATAAATGGGCAGGGTGAACATTATTATTTTTCAATTGAAGTTTAATTGCTTTTAGATTAAGAATTTCTTATGATTCTTATCTGAGTTGAGTAGTTGCTGGATACAAATAAAACATACGGAAAAGAACGATTTGTTGACTCAATCGAATATCCATCAACTGCTGTTGGTTCGGACAAATAATACAATATTCGATCCACAGTCTGATAAACACATACTGTCAAGTTAAAAATAATGAGTAATGAGAAAAATAGAAAAGGCATAATTTTTTTGATTTTTAATTTTTTTTTCATCGATGTGAAGAATTCTGGTTTTTCTATATGATCTTTCAAACAAGTTGTTGCAGTTTTTTCTATCTGTTTTTGAATCCAGATAAATGTTAAATTTGATTTGGATTCATTGTGAAATATGTAAAAAAAAAGAAAAAGTTTTTAAAATCTGTACTTAATTATACAAGGAAAAAAGTTAGCTGTGGACTTGCCTCAAAACAACAATGTTAAGTTTTAAAATTTTATGTTTCTTTCTGCGATTCTCTTGTTGGGTCATCAATAAATCATCCCATAAAGTTGCCAATAATTTATTGGCAGCTTTATGGGATGATTTATTTACATTTGCGGTTGCTTTTTATGAGGCAGACAGCACATAAATCATATTTTATGGTTTTTTTACTGTAAAGATGAAATATTTTGCTCACTAAATGCACAATTAGTGTTTTAGTGTCTATCTTTTATATTTAATAAAAAATTTTCAAATAATATAGTTGAAAAATTTAGTTATTTGTTAATACTTTTGAACCTATTTACTGCTAATAAATAAATTATTCCACAATTGATTTTTACCATCGCACACTGATGTGCTTTTAACTGACTACTACTGAACTAAATATAGACAATCAATTTTTGTTTGTTCTTCAAAACATTAGGGAGAGAAAACTTCCAAGCCCAGCCTCCTTGTGGCCTCCCCTGGGTACTCCATTTCAGCACTTTGTTTTCCGCTGTAGTGGTGCTAATGAGTCCTCTGGTTATCTATCTCCTTTTTTTTTGCTCCGCTTTCTCTTCTGTGGCTTTTGTCTCTGTTTTTGACCATTTTTTTGATAATGTAATGCTGCATTCCATTCTGCAATGGAATGTATAAATGTAGTGTTTATCAATGGTCAAATGTGTTTGTTTATGTCAGATTTATATTGGTCAGATTAAAAGACGTGTATGACCTCAGTTGTCGCTTGCGTCTATAAACTCAATTCTATCTATCTATCTATCCAAAATGAATAGACAACAAATAGAAACGATTTTCTATTCGGATTTCTGATTTCTGCAAAAAAGTAAATAACAAGCCAATGTTCTTCTCAAACACTTGGCGGCGCTGTAAATACTTACATTATCAGTCGCGGTCAAATCCCATTGGTTCGTTATTTCGGTTCCAATTCCATTTTTGTCACGGCCACGACTGCTGCCGGATCGTTCTTGTTGGGTTTTTTTAATCGTCTTTGGTAATGTTTATCTGTCTTCATTTTCCGATTTTTTACCCACTTTCTTTAACTTCACGGGGAGAAAACTTCCAAGCCCAGCCTCTTTGTGGCCTCCCCTGGGTACTCCACTGTGGCACTTTGTTTTTCCGCTGCAGTGGTGCTAATGGGTCCTCTGGTTATCTATCTCTCTTCTATTTTTGCTCCGCTTTCTCTTCTGTGGCTTTTGTCTCTGTTTTTGGCCTTTTTTTGATAATGTAATGCTGCATTCCATTCTGCAATGGAATGTACGAATGTAGTGTTTATCAATGGTCAAATGTGTTTGTTTGTCAGATTTCTATTGGTCAGATTAAAAGACGTGTATGACCTCAGTCGTCGCTTACGTCTATAAACTCAATTCTATCTATCTATCTTATCATTTTTACTCCTCTCGATTTCTCTCATGAGTCATGATCACGCCATAACCTGGATCTATCACATCCCACACCCTTTCTGCACTTGGGCGGCATTTTCCAACTTTGGAATCTAGTACTAGTAGATGTGGTCATTTTTCAGTACAAGGCTTGTAACCTGTTGGAGTTAAATAAAAGTGACCATACTGTCTTGGTTCAAAATACAAGAGTGAGATTTATTCAGATGGGTCTGCTGATGAGATCTTCGATGATCGAAAGCACAGTGAATAAACTGGGAAAAACAACGTGTCTGTATAAT
>AFFK01021857.1:0-39495 GCA_000239455.1 Strigamia maritima | reverse complement strand
ATTGTCGGCTTGTCCGTCAGGCTTCTTGTTTGGTTTGAATTTTGAATATTTGTCCTTTCCGCTGCTTGATCTCGATGCCAAAAATGCCTTCAAGTCGGATAACATGCTCATGTCGCTGTTGAACTCCGGATCTGCGTATCTCCTATTAAATTCGGCTTGAAGAGATGCTCCAACATTTCCAAATGTAAATTTGTCGTCTTCGAGTCCGTAGAGTTGTTGTTTAAGCGACTCCCAGGTCCCATCCAACCAATACATGAGTTGATAAGTCTTCTCTTCATCCGATATGATAAGGCCCGCTTCCTTACATTCCTCCGCAGCCCTTTCAACGCGTACAATAAAGCATGCCATGTCCTCCTTGCTTTCATAACGGATCATAATAAAATCAGCTCTAAGTTGTGCTCTCCGAGCTCGGGATTTGGGTTGGAAAACAGCTCTTAATCTGTCCAAAACTTCTTTGCAGGTTTTCCCCTGTATAGCCCACAGGTTTATACGGTTGAGAAACACTCCTGCAAACCATGGCCCTGGCTGCTGATCCTCTTTCCTTCCATTTAAGGATTTCCTTGTCTGCTCCAGGTGTTCCAGCCGCAGGTTGTTTGTCGGTCTCGTCTGCAAAGCCCCATAATCCATGCTGCTCGAGCATAAGCTGTACATCAATGATCCAGCTCTTCCAGTTGGATCTGTCCAACTTGTCGACCTTATCCTCGGTCTTATATGACTTTGACATCTCGAAATTAGCTGAAAAATGAAAACAGAGGCAGAAATTTGCTCAAAATTCAATTTTATAGAGATTTTTACCAATTTTGGCCCGTATTTGGATCCGCGGGCAATTGGTTGCGCTTTCTCTCTATTCTTGGTTGAAAAGCAAGTTGTTTTATCTGCAAAATTCACAAAATTCTTGGCAATGTCTGATTTCTTCAAAAATTTTCTCAAAATAATTAAATAACTCACAAATATGGCCCATTTATAAATCCATGGGCACATAAAACACATAAACTGCTCAACCACCCTCTGCTACCACTTGTAGAGCATGAGTGCAAAAGGTAACACACTTAATGATGCTCACACTCTGGATCTTTAAAAGAGTAGTCCAAACTATCTTCCAGTGAGTTAAAAGTGTTGTGAGAAGAACAAATAACATCCAAGCTTTGATAAAAGTCCAAAGGTAATTGATTTAATAGTTGAAATCATAATAAAAAGGTACAAACATCATGGAGCACACTAGCCTGTGGTCATCCATGTTTTTCATGCCTGTCATGAGTGATTGACAGGTCAGTCATGCAGCGCCACCTATTGAGAACATTGATAACCTCAATAGCAGACGACTCAACATAAAGTAAACAGAGCAACATGTATAAGCACAAGGTAAACAAATAAAAGATAAACAACCAATGCATTGTGTTAACTCAACAATGCATACACTTATACATAATAATAGAAATAATAAAACTTAAACTAATGAATCTTAAGTACCCGGTACTTAAGAAACAAATACATAAGATAAACTAACTTAAAACTTAAATACACAATACCAGACATAAACAAATATTGTAAACAACAATTATAAACAATAAATTCCAGGCATGGTGCTCAACTTGAACCCATGCCCCCAACAGCATGGTCGCGATGTAGTTAGGGACGCAAACAGCGGAAATTTCGCTGAAAATCGGTCGAAAATCGGTCGAAAATGTCGGTCGAAAACGTTCGTGAAACATGCATCAATTTAAAAATATTTCCTGCATTTTTATATTTTTAAATTGATGCAGCACAAACCGCGGCGTAGTTAGGGACACAAACAGTGGAAATTTTGCAGTAAATCGGTTCAAAACGTCTGTCGAAAACGTCCGTAGAACATGCATCAATAAAGATATAAAAAAAGCAAGAAACTGCTTTTTTAGATGTTTAAATTGATGCCGCACAAACCACGTCGTCAGCTGCCCAGTTAGCGGCGCAATCAGCGAAAATTTCGTTGATTTTCAAGCACATTTCTTAAGGAACAGGTAAACATACGTTATTAACGTATGTTCACCTGTTCTTCAAGATGGCCGACCACTAAACCACGCCTTCAAAACTACTTCCGGTCCCCTCGTATGACACGTTATGAACATTCCCTATTAAGCCCAAAAGTGAGAATAATAAATAGCTGGAATTTGAGTTTGGCGCAGACAAACCGTCAGCGCCATCTAGTGGCAGAATAACAAGTTGTTTTCCGATTTTGGACCGTCATAAAATAGCGAAACAGGAAACAACTAAAATGAACACACAATAAATTGGGTTAAAAAATAAACAAATTCTTTTATTAACATAACTTATATAATAATTAAAATCTCATCTTAATTAAAAATGTAAACCGGACTGTGTCGAGGTGGACCCACCACAAGTGCAAAAACAGTTCAGTACCACTCAAATTTTGTCATTGTGTGACGATCTGACTTTTTCCCCAAAGTGCTATTTACACTTTGCCATGGGTTCAAGACAGTAAAACTTATGAAAACACGTGGATTTTCTCTTGCTAAGAAAAACCTCTACTTATCCCAAGGATAAGAACCAGCAAAACTACATAAACACATATAAACACACTTGCAAACAATTCTGAATTGGAGAGGAGTAAAGTAAATAAACATGAAAACAAGGAGTTTTATCAAATCATAACATTTATTCCGGATCATTGCAAATTACAATGATCCGAGGTCGACTTTAGCATAAAATCTTTAGAAATAACAGAGACAATAAAATACTTAAAATATATCGAAACTATAAATTAATCTAATTTACCCAGGAAACTGGCATAAAACTAATAAGAAACTTTAACTTATCAGATAGAGGCTTGATAAACTAATAATAATACAATTTACAAAGGAAAATATTACGAATCTTCTGGTGTTTCCTGGCACTATTTGGTTCCTAATCGGGGTAATACACTATCGAATCTTGTGATTATCGGTCGTTCATCGGTCGGATGATCGTCACAAATTAGCGATACCACGTGGTATCGACTTACACCTGTATTTCGAGCGTTGTGGTGAAAAACTCACTCTTTTCTATTCCAATTATTACATTCGCCTGAATATAATAATTGTAAGCATTTAAGTAAATGTACAACTATCGATCAGAAACTAAAAGAAAAGTATAGATTAGCGGGAAGAAGTCGGTTATGGAATTCAAAGGGAATTCCTCGGCCGTCATGATTGAGTCGGGCGCGCCGCATCAAACCGAATGCGTTGTTCTCAAGCGGTGCCGAAGCACGTGACAGTTAGCGCCCACTCCTGATACAGGTAGCGGTTGCTGCTCAGTCCGAGCGAACTCAATACAATCAAGTTTTGTCCATAGGACTGGCCTACATGCAAAAGCACAAGTATATTCTCGGTACATTTACCTTCGGGTTTTTCAGGCCCGGCAACTACGGTCTTTAGGGCATTATACCTACTTTAATTTGGTGTTGACAGCCTGCCGGTTCGTATTTAAAGCAAAAGGTGATAAAATGACTCTGAATGGTTACAGGCACAAGTTACACATAGACAATCATATAGATTCAACATTAATTCAGTACAGAGGCCCAGAATCAGCTCTTGCAGGAGCTTATATACTATGAAACCATGGGGTTTCTTGAGTTTCCCCCAATCAGGGAGCCAGAATACTGATAAGCAGATTAGCTGATTTGCATATCAGTGAGTCATAATGAGTTGATCCAATCAAATCAACTCCTTGGTTAAAGTTATGTGAACCCCATAGAATATCTAAAATATTCAAAAAGCACATGGTAATATTTAGGGTTAACTTTATTTATATTCATATTTTAAAGTATTCTTATCCCTAAATAGTCTTAAGTTTCTTAAATAAACATTTCACAACAATATTTATTATTGTTGAGTACAATAATCACTTTTATGATGATTTCCCGTAACTTTTTCTGTAACAATGAACACACCTATTCATTGTATAATTTCTCTCTTATATTTATCCAAATATAGAGAGAATATTTACTTAGATATTTTATCATTCAATAAACATTTTATTTTCATAAAACTTAAATTTTCTTATTTTAAATCTGGCGCGATTTTAGCAAATTGCGCCCTCTGGTGGCAACCTTACCAGTTACTACGGTATTGAACCGTCACAATTGCAGGAAACATAAAACGTTGGCTTTTAGTTAAAGATAAACGAGTGATTGGTGGAATTTGTTTTCGCACGTTTCCTTCACAAAGTTTCACGGAAATTGTATTCTGCACTCTAACTTCGAATGAAAAAGCGAAAGTGAGTGAAAATACTAAACAAAATTAATTTTGTTTATTAAAATTTATTTATTTCCGAATTTAGGGTTACGGAACTCATTTGATGAATCATTTAAAGGATTATCACGTCTGTCTGTCATCACATATAACACTTTCTTACATTCGCCAACGAGTTTGCTATTGGTTACTTTAAAAAACAAACAATATACAAAACAAATTCAATTTTTCCGAGTATTTACGTTTTTCTCTTTTTTATTAGGGTTTTTTGAAAGAAATAAAATTAACTAAATCATCTTAAATTGTTTATTTTTTCTAGTTTTTATTTTTATTTTTATTGTTTAGATTAGGTTAAGTTAATTTTTTTAGACTCAATTTCAGATTTGGAACTTATTTCTGAAATCAAATTTTTCGAATTATCGTGTTTCCACTGACAAACTCGGTTTTTTGTGATTTTTTTAAATATTTCAATTAATAAATTGTCATTTTCAGGTTGGACAGAAGTGAGTTGAACTTGATAGAATCGGAGGGACATTTGTCGAACTAGGACCCATTCCCGGTAAGATTTTTTTTAAATTATTGATTGTTTGTTATTAATTAAAAAAAAATACTTTAGCAGTGTTGACACAATGAGACGCAACGAAATTGAGCAAATACTTTCCAATCTATTAATTAGAGCTATGGGCGGGTCAGGTGATTTCCACAACATTAAGCGCAACCTTAAGGTGTCTGAGTCATTATGCAAAACACCTTGCAGTGTGAAAATTTAAATTTTGTAAAATTTTATGTGATTAGCAACACGGATCATGACAACATATTTGTTTGTTCTTATTGGGCTCCAACTTACAATTGGTTCATCACACAGTTAAAGTTATAACACTTCGGCTTATGGATCGATGTTATTTTCGCGTTTGAAGGACGCGTAGCCGTTAGAGTGGGAGAGCCCTTGGTTGAGTGTGGCCCTGAAAATGCATTTCGAACAATGGTGGAGTTCTGGATGCGCCACACTCTATATGTTACACAATTAATTTCAGGAAAGCCTAGGTTAAACTAAAAAGGAACCGACACAAGAAACTCACCAATCCAAAGCCAAGGGGGCCGGACATTAGAGCAAGACAAATAGGAGACAAGACGGCTGCCACACTATAAGTCTGGTTGACCTTGACTTGACACTACTATATTCTCAGGTGTTAAAGAAATTAAACGAAGCTAGCAATACTATTTCCTCACCTGGACAGGAAACAATGTCAACCAAAACCATAAAATGCATAAAGGATAACAAGATAGGCTTACAAAAGAATGCATGAAACTCAGATGAATGACATTCACTAACGGTGAAAGGGTTGACAAAACAACACCTCTAATGATGGCTGATTAGAGCCGGATGTGTTAAGGTCGAGGTCTAAAGTTGTTGTGTTGCTCCTGAGCTAAAAAGCTCCTGAGGAAACATCAGAATGCTGTGATTGGTTGCCAGAAAAGGAGGAAACCAATCAGAGCATGACAGCACAACCAGAATCTAATTGGTATGCACAAACTCAAAAGTAGAGCAACGGACCTAGCTAACTATAGCTAACATCAGAGGAGGGGGAAGGATGAAGAACATAGGTAAAAAACCAAGTCACTTATCCGTGACCTTGGCCAGGAGTAAACACAGGATCAACAAAGTCACTACAAATTACAAAGGTACGGATTAACACGCATTTATTCACAAAACAATGGGAAAACATTTAAGGAATGCATATCAGGTAATTTGGCCCATGACAAAGTCAAATTGCTAACAGAAAATACAAACTAAGTAGTACTCCACTCCACTGCAGCACATTCTTTCTCTGCAGTCAATTGGTGACGCTATACTACGGGATAAGACCCTATTTCTCTTCAAAAATGCCTGATGAGCCTGTGTTTCTGGAAAAATGGACAAAAATCTATCGATTGATTTATATTTTTCAATTAATTACCAGTAAGACAAACTAAAAACCACATCCATGGTACACAACGAGATGCTTATGTCAAGGGTATCCATGTCTAATAAAAATAAAAGTAATGTCATAAAACAACTCAACAATTCTAATCCACAAAGATTAACTTACAAATCTCATGCAAGACCTCATTTATAACTTCTATTTGTTGTTTATTTGGTTAGGATTTCTTTAAAAGTTTTAAAATTTTAAAAGTTTAAAATTCTAACTACTTCATCTAAAACCATACTACTGATGACCAATAACTGGTCATCCAGTGCTTTCGACCATTCACTGGTCTTCCTCAGTCACTGCATAAACTAGCATATCAAATTGTCATTATGTAACTGTAAATTATTGTATTTTCCCTGTTCCGGCTAAAAATAAATCTAAATCCATCAAAACATTGTGTGCACCTTTACAATTAGTAGGGATGCACCGGATCCAAAAATCACCGGATTCCGGATGCCGAATTTCACCAAATTTTGAATTTATTTAAATTTCGAATACCGGTCAAATACCAGATTATTTCATCTGAAAATCCCGAACACCGGATTTACACCAGATCTCAAAACCAAATTTTAAAAAAATTTAAAAAATTTAAAAAAATTATAAAATAATAAAATTGTTATTAAAAGACACTTTATTTATAATATTATTATTTGTATACAAGAATTTTTAGTCTAAATTTTTTTTTTTTTTTTTTTAAAAATTTTTAAAAAAAAAAATTTAAAAAAAAAAAAAAGATTTTTCACCAATTCGGTCAAAATTTTGAACAATTCCGAACCGGATATTCGGAACCTGAACATTGAAATTTCCAAATATCCGAATATTTTTATTTTCAGCCGAATCCAGATATCCGGTGCATCCCTAACAATTAGTATATGAATCGAATCTAGCCATGTTACTAGAATGCTACGTAAATAATTAACTCGCGAAAGCACTTGAAAAAAACAACAGCAATTGAAACCATTTGTTTTTATTAGCTTTAAACAAGATAACTCATCTATGATGCACAAATCAAATCTAAAAGTAACAATCAATTGATTTTTTATTCCATATCTATTGTACACAATTGTACACAAGGAAATTGAAATTAAACGGCAGAACATTATCCCCACCTTTGGCGTTCTGTAATTGTTACCGACTTAACTGTAGCCAGCACTGAGGTTAACGGAATAAAGTATAAAGTGTTACAATTAAAAAAAAGTAGAGGAAAAAGTATGATTTAATGAGGGAAACCCATATGGGGAGTAGGGAGGGAATAATCAAATTAAACAAAGCTAATAAAAATAAAAATAAAATTGTTTGCAAATCCAGAAATGCAGAAATTGCAATTTTTGGGCACATCATTTTTTTGGCACCCTATTGATTCGTCAGCCAACTTGGCTAAACAGTTATGTTTAGCTGGATATTTCGTCATCTATCATCTCTCTTCAACTTCGCGAATTTGATAGCTCCTGCATGGGGCAGGTGTTGCCTCTTCACCACATCTCCAATTTCATCAATAGGGTTGTGAAAACTGTCCTTGCGATGATGCACTGTAATACGCTCGATCTCCTTGGTAGGTGGAATCTTGAGACAGCATTCCCTCTGTCTGCGACTGAAATTCGCCAACCAAGTAACTGTCCTGAAATAAGCAATTGAAATTAGAATTGAAATTAGAATCGAAATTAGAATTGAAATTAGAATCGAAATTAGAATCGAAATTAGAATCGAAATTGGAATTAAACATTTGAACAATTCTCGTTATTGTTCAATTGTCGCAATCAAGTACCTGCGATAGTTCTGGCTGTGAAAGCCCTGGCTGTGACAGTCCCTGGTAAGTCGGTTGACTCATCTGACTCATACTCAACTGGCCTTGTATCAAAGGACCTTGTGAATATGGTTGCGTCGCATCCTAAAAAATGTATATTTTTATTTTAAAAATAATATAATTTTATCAAGAGTAATTTGAAAGGACCTGGCTGTGGAAAGGTTGAGACAAGTTTGTGTTTGGTCCATTAAATTTCTGACCCTTTACACCTTTGCGAGTAACATTTCGTCCTTTATGGGTTTGACGAACTAAAACGAGTCGAAAAAAGTAATATTTTAACAATGAAACAAAGAAGGAAAAAGAAAATGTTTTTCACTTACCACCTTGAAGTGCTTGCTGATGTTGATTATAAAAGCGCGGTGGTATGTGCGCCATGTTCATGAACATACCGACGGGCACGGGCAAGTTAGTGAGTTGAGCATGCGCTCGCTCCGGACTGATGTAACTCATTTGATCGTGCGTACGATCATAGTAAGCGGAATTGCCATTCATTTGGCTGCTGCGGTCATAAACGCTGCCGGGAATGAGCGCTTCCCGTGCATCGTACATTGCAGTGCTCATAAAGTGACTGCCCGGATTGATGGTGTTAATTAGTTTACGTGGTTTACTAAACTGAATCATACTTTCTTTCAAATTATTCAATGGTCCCTCAACCAGTACTTTCTGCTCTTTGTAAAACGTCAAAAGATGATTCCACAACGGTTGCTAGAAAATAGAAAATACATTTTAAAAATCATTTATTTACCATATATACTCGCGTATAAGTCGAGGATTTTTGGAACACATCTTGGTCTTTTTTGTCCAATCCGAGTTATATATACTTGAGCCGTTTTAAGTGGAGGCGACTTATACATATAGTCAACCCCCACTTAAAACGGGTCAAGTATATAAAACTCGGATTGGACAAAAAACCAAGCTGTGTTTCCAAAATCCTCGACTTATACGCGAGTATATATGGTATTTATTTATTTCCATTAGAACAAAATGTAAATATCAAACTTACTTTCGATAAAACTTTCGGATTGCCCACAATGATGATGCCGTACCTGGCACGAGTTAGTGCCACATTCAATCTTCTGGGATCATTTAAGAAGCCAATTCCTTGATGCTCATTCGAGCGAACGCAAGACATGATGATAAGATCCTTCTCTCTTCCTTGAAAGGCGTCGACGCTTGCAACTTCAATCTCCTGATACAGTTTTGCGTGCAGCGAACCATTGAACTGCATGTACTGCACTAAGTATGCTCTCTGTCCTTCGTACGGCGTAATGATCCCAATCTGTTCCGGTTTTACACCACATCGTAAAAAACGAGTCGTGATTTTCTCCACTAATGCAGCTTCCGTCCTGTCAGAGTCAGAGTCAGAGTCAGAGTCGATTCGCATAACAATTCACACTATTCAAACAATCGAAAAGAAAGAAAGTTCATTACCTATTCAAATAAGATGTACCCGAACCGGCAATTTCTTCCTGACCACTAGTGGCATAAAAAAACATGGGTTTGTCCGGCTGTGGCCAGGGAAAATCCACCCCTTTCATTTTTCGTTCGTCAGCAAAAACGCCATTTTGCAGGGAACCCTCGTAGAAAAAGTTGGAAGGAAATTTACTCAACTCTGGATGCATGCGATATTGAACTTCCAAGCGAAACGGACGAATACCAAGCACGACCAATCGTTCAAACAGCGATTGCGAGAGACCGGCCCGTGCAGCTTTCTTGCACATAACTACGGGTCCGAGTTGGCAATGATCACCTACTAAAATCAACTAGAAAATCAACAAAGTAAATTAATTTCAATTCATTCCAACTTTTATCACTAGGTGCGTTCAATATCGATAAATCATACTTTAAATGACTTCTACAAGTGACCAAATTAAATCAAGCAACAAGTTTTGTACAACAAATTCTCTAGGTAACTTTATTTATTCTTTGTTGATAGCTTGCTTTTTGTAATGGTTCGATTTGCAGCCATTTTGATGTCATCAAAAGCTTTGTGCATTCTCATTAGTATATCCTATTGGCGTGTTGAAACAATTCACTTTAATTGTTTCAACATGAATTGAAATGCACAAAGCTTTTGATGACATCAAAATGGCTGCAAATCGAACTATTACAAAAAGCAAGCTATCAACAAAGAATAAATAAAGTTACCTAGAGAATTTGTTGTACAAAACTTGTTGCTTGATTTAATTTGGTTTAAACATCAGATTCTGATTCGAAATTATGTTGGAAATGAACAAACGCTAGGGAGTATGGTGGCCGAGGAGGCTCACATGTTATTAGAAAAAAAAAAAAAAAAAATAAAACACGGACCAAATGGCTCATTTCTAGCATTTGAACGGACTAGGAAACTCACTTTTTTTTGAACGGACTAGGAGGCTCATGGACCAGGTGGCTCAAGGCTCACATGTCAAGTGCATTTACTCCAAACCATCAAGACGGACTAGCAGGCTCATCAGCCTAGGAGGCTCATAAGTTTCCAATTTTGCCACTGTGTTATATGGGTTCAAGAAACACTGGAATTGGGCCTATCATTACTTGTAATAACACAACTACGTGTCTGGCTAGACCTGTTGCTACGAAAATATCAAATTTTGACAAAGGTTAGTTTTTTATTGAAATTATGGGAAATTATGATGATTAGGCGAATGTGAATAAGCGCGAATCTAAATAAGCGCAAAAATAAAAAATATAACTACTTCAATTAACTATAACAATTACTACTTCATTATTTAAGAAATTCTCATTTTTTGATACTGCAAACGGTGCCTCGGCACATAAATCAATCAAAAACATTTAAAAACGATTAAAAAAGAACACAAAACGATTAAAAACATTTAAAAATACACACAAAATGATTAAAAACATTTAAAAATACACACAAAACGATTAAAAACATTTAAAAATACACACAAAACGATTAAAAACATTTAAAAATACACACAAAACGATTAAAAACATTTAAAAATACACACAAAACGATTAAAAACGACGGCCCGCCGTATACGCGATCTCCGTCGCATATCTTCTCTAATAACGACGTACAATGTTTCGCACTTGTTAAATCTAAATTTATTAACTTTAGATTTAGATTTAATAATTGTGAAACATTGTACGTCGTTATTAGAGAAGATATGCGCGAGGGAGATCGCGTATTTGACGGGCGGTCGTTTTTAATCGTTTTGTGTGTATTTTTAAATGTTTTTAATCGTTTTGTGTGTATTTTTAAATGTTTTTAATCGTTTTGTGTGTATTTTTAAATGTTTTTAATCGTTTTGTGTGTATTTTTAAATGTTTTTAATCGTTTTGTGTGTATTTTAAATGTTTTTAATCGTTTTGTGTATTTTTAAATGTTTTTAATCGTTTTGTGTTCTTTTTTAATCGTTTTTAAATGTTTTTGATTGATTTATGACAACGAGAATTTCTTAAATAATGAAGTAGTAATTGCGTTATATTTTTTATTTTCGCACTTATTTCGATTTGCGCTTACTCACATTAGCCTAATCATCATAATTTCCCATAATTTCAATAAAAAACTAACCTTTGTCAAAATTTGATATTTTCGTAGCAACAGGTCTAGCCAGACACGTAGTTGTGTTATTACAAGTAATGATAGGCCCAATTCCAGTGTTTCTTGAACCCATATAACACAGTGGCAAAATTGGAAACTTATGAGCCTCCTAGGCTGATGAGCCTGCTAGTCCGTCTTGATGGTTTGGAGTAATTGCACTTGACATGTGAGCCTTGAGCCACCTGGTCCATGAGCCTTCTAGTCTGTTCAAAAAAAAGTGAGCCTCCTAGTCCGTTCAATTGCTAGAAATGAGCCATTTGGTCCGTGAATTTTTTTTTTTTTCCACTAACATGTGAGCCTCCTCGGCCACCATAAGGGAGTTTAGCGAAGTAGGCCCTAACAATGAATTATTCTACATTGACAAAATCACGAGTGCATTGCAAATATTTGGATCTAAATAAACAATGAAAGTCCAGTGATCTGAGCAAATCACGAGTGCCCGCAGGGCACAAGTGGTTTATTCTGGCCAACGGGCACGAGTGGTTTAATCAGATTCCAATTTTAGATGCAGGAGTGGTTTTGTACAATGTAGAAAAATGAATAATTAGGCCTACTGTGTTAAACTCCCTAGCGCGAGTGGTATTTCGATAGAGAATCTAATGAGAAAAACTCAAAAAATTTTGGAAGATTTCAATTATCAGATGAAATTTAATTTGAAATAAAATAGCAAATGTATAAATATTCAACCAACAAACGATAATTCTAACCACGCTAAGTCAGTGCCTGGTGGTTAGAATTATTAATAGTACGACTGTTATTGGTCCATTGGAATTGCACCAACCAATCCTAGGTGCGCTCTCATAACAATGGGCCAATAATGTGCTTGCTCTCGCCCAGTTTTTATTCTCATGAAAATGAAAATCATCGATCAGATCGTAGTGTGACAACCTGTGGTGTTTTGGGATCGATGTGGATCGCTTCATGAAATAGCATCGATGCAATAAACCAATCCAATCATTTTTTGGCGATAAACTGATCATTAACAAGATTGAATCGCGTATTTGAATAATTTTGATCTCAAATTAAGCCACCAAGTTGCAGAAGTTACAAATGCGCAAGTGCACCACAACACAAGTAAAAAAGTCAGTAAAAGATGACATATACTTATTTGTATTATTTTGACATCGTTAGATTTGACTTATCGCTATTTTGATAAGTCAAAAAAGTGAAATAAGTCAAAATGACTTATCGATATTGAACAGTCTTTATCACCTGTTTGGCTCCGAGCACGACAGGCACCATGCATTCTGGTTCTGTAGCTTGCATACTCTCGTCTATCAAAATGGAGTGAAACTTAAGACGTGCTAACCGGGGATCTCCAGCGCCTACACACGTGCAGCAAATCACGTTGGCAGCCTCAAGTAGTTCTTTCTCGCAAGCCTTCTTTAAAATACGGTATCGTTTCTCGTCAGACGAAGATAATTCGCCGGTTTCATCTTTCAACTGTTGTAATTTTTGCAATTCGTTGTTACTATATTGAAATTAAAATTGAAATTAAAATTGAGAAAAGAAAAAAAAGAAAAAAAAGAAAAAAAAGAAAAAAAAGAAAAAAAAGAAAAAAAAGAAAAAAAGAAAAAAAAGAAAAAAAAGAAAAAAAAGAAAAAAAAGAAAAAAAAGAAAAAAAATCAACTGATTTCTCAATCGTACCCATCCATGTTTCGGATCTGATGGTGAAGTGCCAAAAATGAAACGGGGGAATCAATTGCTTCTCTACTTTTTGCACAAAGTCGAACCACCTATTATTGAAAAGGTAAATGCAACAAAAGTTCAGTTCAGTTTCAATTCAGTTCGATACGATACGATACCTTTAGTCCAGTTCTGTGAATTTTTTCTGTCAACTGATCTACTGCAATGTTGCTGGGAGCGCAAACTAATACGGGCCCGTTATTTTGCTTCACTAAGTGATAGACAACAGTAGCCGATGTGACTGTTTTTCCAGTGCCGGGTGGCCCCTGAATCAAACTCAAAGGGCGTTGAAGAGCGTGTTTTACCGCGTACACTTGAGATCGGTTTAAATCGGGCAAATTTGGAGCGGAAAAATGTTTGGGCAAATGGCATCGGAAGAGAACTTCTTCGACTTCGTGGCCGAGTAATCGATGATAAATGTAGCCGGACACCGAACTGTCGTCAACGGCAAATTTCCTCAATGCCGCCTGCATCCTGTCAACATTTTTACATCAACCAATTTCAATTCAACTGACGATTAACCATTTGTGACTCAATTACCTGTCGAAAGATGTGGACTTCCACACAAAATCCACGACAAAATTGTGCGTGCAATCGGTGGGTGCACTAGAGTTTGATTTCATTTCGATCCCAACTTCCTCACCGTAATCTGAAAAGAAAGAAAGACATAATTCCAATTCTCCAGTCACAGAATATACTCACTGTTGGGAATTTTAATCACGTGGCCCACTCCAGACCACGATTTATGCAATTCACCCAAATAACGTAAACGAAGCTCATCGCCGTGCATTAGTCTCATATCTTAGAGAAAAAAATAAGATATTTAATTAAATTAAATTAAATCAAATCAAATTAAGTCAAATCAAATTAAATCAAATCAAATTAAGTCAAATCAAATCAAATCAAATCAAATTAAGTCAAATCAAATCAAATCAAATCAAATCAAATCAAATCAAATCAAATTAAACTACCTCCATCTGTTTTAGCCAATGTGAAAAAAGCATTAATCTTTTTATTTAAACCAACATCCCAGCGAACTTCGATGTTATCCTGGGTTTGCGATTCCTTTAATTTCCGATCGTAATCTGCTTCCAACTTAACTAACGGTCCAAAAATGTTTTGATATTGATATCCATCCTCGTAGCGCAACAAAACTTGCTGCGGTTCTTCGTCGACACCAGGTTTCTCTAAGCACTGAAACGTTGCTTCAATATTATCCTATAATTTATTGAAAATGAAATTAAAATTAAAATTAATCAATTAAATTGAAATCGTTTGTTCGTTCGGCATGCCTTCCATAGCTCTTCTAATTTACTGATCTGCTGCGCAGATATTTGTCTGGCTCGAAGCTGCTCTTGTTCCGATGGTAGTTTAACGAGCCAGGCTAAAAAACTGCGATCGTTAATGAGTGGTTTCCACTGTTCTTGATCCCTAAATTTAGCAGCATTAATTGTTTTCCTTCCTTCCTTCCTTTCCAAATTAATTATATTTACCAATTCATGTCTTTTAAACTGCTTTGCGCAGCGCACGGTTGGCGGCAAAGTAAGACCACTACCGAATCTGCTTTTGCGGGTATAAAGCCCAAAACAAAAACATTGCGACAACCGCAGCTATAGCATTCCAACACAGTTTCTCCCAACGGTCCATCCTTGTGCAGCGTTACTTCCTTATGTTTCGCTCGAACTAAATGGTTAATTATGTGACTGGAAATTTAAAAAAAAAATCCTTTAAACAAAAACGAGATAACGATGAGAGAAGAGAGAGAGGGCATTAATTACCTGCCCGACGTATTTCCACGGCCATTACAAAACCACCTTTTACAAACGTTGCACAACACCACGGAACTCGGGTCGTGAATTCCACAATACCTGTGGAAAATGGAGTAAATATTCAATTCAATTCAATTCAATTCAATTCGATTCGATTCAAGTAATACTAACTTGCATGCATGTTCTGGCAAATCTTTCATATAATACTGATCTTCTTCATCCTCCTCGAATGTTAATTCGCCTAATCCTTGGGTGGTAGCCGATAGATCGCGATCTAATCCATTCTGAATTATTTCCCCGTTTATCTGCAACGCAATTTCGATTTCATTTTCATTTTCATTTTCATTTCATTTAAGCCTAACTTTACTAGACGCTATTATAGTATAAGTTATAACCAACTAATATAACGCTTAGGCCTAATGACGTCGACACTAAAATCTATCTTTTTTTCAATTCTTTCATAATTTTCTCCTTAATAATGACTTACCTGGCTTTGAATCGACTGCGAATGACTGTGATCCAATTGCGAAGCTTGTGTCTGTGTCTGCGACGGAAGAGTAAAATCTGTAAAGTCAAATTCAGACCCCTGAGTGTCTGCGCCAAGTAAATCGCTTTCTTCGGGATCTAAAAATGTCAGCGTTTGCGAACTGTGACCGTAAGCATCGACACTCATTCTGAACAAACAAACAAACAAACAAATAATGAATGAATGAATTAAATGTAATAGCTGCGATTGCGACTGTGTTTGCACCTAGTTTTTTAGTCAAATGATAACCGTACAATACATCTCATCTATGTATGAACGACATCGACGACATAGTCTCTGTACGCCATTTTCTTTACTTCAGGCCATACGGTCATGTGACCCGTGTGACGTATCTCCTATTTTTCAGCGGGGCGGCGCAAGGCGGCGCAAGGCATAACCACCTGCAACAGCAGCAAGGGAACGTAATTGACGTCATCAATTCCGGGGATCGGCGGAACCTGATCTAATGATCTGGATGAGGAAAATCCTGGATGAGAAAAATGACTTGCATGAGGAGATGAGGAGGGAAAGAGAATAGCATTCTTAATCTTAGTCGATTTTCGACATTTGATTGAAAAAGCAAAAAGGTCGCATTGCATTGAGAAGTGTTGACGTCATTTGGACAATTGGGCTGGCTGCAATCAAGTTTCATGTCACGTGACTAATGTATCTTGTTGTGTCAGTAAGAGCAAAATGCAACGGGAGATGCATGATAGGCTAGGTATGCTAAGCACATCCACATTCGCATTCGCATTCGCATTCGCATTCGCCTTGACATTTGACATTTGCCGAATCGAGCCGAGCAAAAATGTTTGTTAATAGAGAAAATAGAAAATGAAGAAAAGTAAAGAAAAGTAAAGAAATGCTCTTACTCGTTGAAACGAAATTGTGAAGGAGCTAGTTAGGAGCAGGAGGATTGGATTGACTGGATTAAGATAAGCCTAATAAGGTAGGTAGAGCAGTCAATTACTGAACTTGTTCGAAGAGTGAATGAATGAATGTGCTTTTCTTAGCTTTTCATCATAACATGGCCCAAGATGTTCGAACGCCCGACTTTGACGATCTTCTCGCTGCATTTGACATTCCTGATGTTCCTTCCATTTCCGTCAAAGAGGAACCAGCAAATGACGCCATTCAATCGTCCAAGTCGAATCACTCTTGCACTAAAACTACAATGGTTTTCAAAGGTACCTTTTGCACGGAAATAAAAAGATGAAGATGCATTTAATTTCATTTTATTTTATTCTTTTGAAATTGAAATTAGGTAAAGATGAGAAAAGTAGCCAATTTCCCACATCAAAGTTAACATTAGGTACCGGTACGAATACGAATACAAGTACGAATCCGAATCCGAATCCGAATCCGAATCCGTCAAGAATTCGCCCACTCACTCTGCCAACGAATTCTAGCTCTCGGCCTAAACTTTTACTCGAAAACATGATGAAAACGGCGTCTGTTTCGAAAATACGATTGCAACTTGAAATGCCAGACGCAGACATGACATATCAGTTAAGCACTAACGTCCTTCCTCCTTATATCCCCGAAGGGCCGCCGCCTGACAAATTCAAAATGCCTATTCCCTTCGATGGTTTCAAATGTTTAGATTGTGGCGACCAATTTTTACTCGAATCCAGTTTGAAGCAACATCTGGACAGACGGAGCGTTTACATTAGTCTCAACTGTGAAACTTGTCACACGCTTTTCAAGTACTACAATAGGTACAATCTTTTGACTGACACTGACTTGTCAATTGCAACTATTAAATATTAAATATCAAATAGAAATAGAAATAGCATTTTTTTCTAAGAAAAATTTACTTGTTTGTTAATTGCAGGTGCAATCTTTTGAACCATGTGCGAAACCACCGAGATAAAAATGAGGCTTGCGATGTGAGAAAAGCAGACGTGGCGCCATTGCCGAGAGAGTTAATGAACACGATTCCTTTGAACTCGGCCAAAGTCAAAGGAATTGTAAATGGCAGCGGCAGCGGCACAATGTTTTCTCATCTGGCAACGTGCAACGTGGCAAATGCAAATTTAACACGTTTTACCGAAAGTGAAACGATCGTTCAAAGAGAAAGAGAAACGAAAAATTCCAAGTTACGATGTTCCGAATGCTGCCAATTTTTTGCCAGTCCATCGTCATTGAGCGATCACTTCAGTCGAAGTCAAAATATGCCTTTAGCTACTTCTCAGTGTACAAAATGCAACATGACGTGCCCATCGAAATGTAGTTTATCTGCTCATCAAAGAATTCATTTACAATCTCCACCGTTTACGTGTCCAGAATGCGGATCGCACGCGACCGACAATTGGAGTTCGTTTCAACAGCATCTGAGCATACTGTGCCTTCATTACTCGCGCTCGATAGGTTACAAGTGTTCTATTTGCTCCCTTCTTCATTTGGACGGCGAAAGTTTGCGCCAACACATAATTGACGTTCACAGCGAGGTGTATTTCAAATGTCAGGCATGTCCGATGGCGTTCAAAGCGGGAAACACGTTCGAAGCGCACAAGAAAACGTCGCATTTGACGATGGACGTTGAGTGCAAGATGATTTTCAAGTGCCCGTTGTGTGACACGGTGTTTCATTCGGGCGGACAATTAGACGAGCATTTGGACATTCACATTAAGGAACAAATTCGAGCTACCAAATTTGTATTCAAATGTTTAGAATGTGCCAAATTGATGGACAATAAGGCTGCGCTCGGAGAGCATGTCGAGCAAGTTCATCCTCAACTTGCGCGCACCAAATGTTGCAATCTTTGTGGTTTGCTCTTTGATTCAAAGGATACGTTAATGACGCATACCAAACAGTTGCATCATAATCATAACAAAAGCAAAAGCAAAAGCAAAAATAACAATAATAATCATCGTGAAGAAAAGGAAAAGGAAAAAGAAAAGGAAAAGAAGAACAGTGCGAACAGCCTCATAACGTTCGCGTGCAGTTCTTGCGATACGTCCTACTATAATTTGAAGAGTTTGTTACGTCACGAACGGGCGATGCACAATTGCGATGGAAGGCCCAAGAAGTACGTGTGCTGGATCTGCAAAGAACATTGCTTTACGAATCGAACGCTACTGGAGAAACATGTCAAGTTAGTCCACGCGAATGAAGAAATTTGTGATGCCGGGGTTTCCGGCTCGGGTCCATCGCGACCATCGATTAAAATGAAAATTCCACGTCCGAAAGAGGATGTCAATGCTCTGCCACAAAAACAGTTGAAAATATGCGGCGGCGATGAAGGAGGAACTTATACATGTTTTAAGTGTGACTACATCACCAAATTTCGTTCGGATTTCATGCAACACATCGGTGCTCATAAAACGGACAGGAGTTCACTTCAGTGTTGCGAGTGTGGTGCGTGTTTTGTAGTCGCTCCTGCATTACGTAAACATTTGGCTGTAGTGCATCGAGTTAAGGATGTGGATGGCTATATGGGAAAGGAAAAGGAAAATGCAGATGATTCGTGTCAGTTTCAATCGGATTCGGCTTTACATATTAACGGGGCTAATGGACTAGAATGTAGTGTGTGTTTTAACTCGTTTTCAACCGAATTGTCGTTGAAAACTCACTTGAGAACACACGGGATGGCGTTTATTAAATCAAAAACTAATGAGAATAGTTCAAACTGTTAAAATCAAATTTTCTAATTGATTTATAACTACTATAATTTCATTTTATTCCTCCACTTCCACTTTTCTTTTTTTGTGCTATGTATTATTAGTTGTGCAATACAAATTCTTTTATTTTACAGATAATCAAATTAGCAAGTTTGTTTTCTCAATATCTCAGGGTGCAATGTGTTGATTTCAAATTATATTTAATGACGATTCCAGAATTAGATAGTTTATATTGTGATGTATTGATATAAAAATAAAAATAAATTATAATAACTGTACAATAAAATTGTTTTATTTAACCTACTATATAGAAGTGTAGTAAGTTCGCAACAGTGAATTTCAGGCGCAAAGTAGCGGTGAAATGGTTCGAAATATTTTCGAACTTTATTCAAACTCACCAGTCACCCGTGGGGCCAGCCAGCGATTGTTGAAAATAAAATAAAATAAAATAAAAAAACCATTTTTCAATGAACCACGTTTTCGCTTTTATTTTGAAGGAACAATACAGATTCTACAATTTATCCAAATATTGATCCAGTGCCGGAATGCCTTCTTTTAATCCCTTACGTTTACGAGCATCAGTAATTACTTGACAAGGACGCGATTTGTCATCGAATGGATCACCCGGCAAAATCTGCCAATGATCGAACACGCACTGTGGAAAAGCTTGACCACCAGTGTTAGAACGCAAATCAGCCGTGAAACCTAATGTAATAATCATGAATGAATAAAAAATATTAATTCAATTAAATTAAATAAAAAAATAATTGGAAAAACTTACCAAACGATTCGTTAACGGGTAGATACGCCTTAACCATAAACATCGGTGTACCAGGAACCTGCGATTCCTCGAATACATGACCGCGTCTTCGATTCAAAACGCCGTAAATTCCACCAACAGCGTTCTCCGGACACTAAAATGACGAAATGGAAGAAATTCATTCACTCATTCATTCAATCAATAATTTGTTATACCTGAATTTCACATAAATAAACTGGCTCCATCATTCGGGGAGCGGCCGTCAACATACACGCGTACAACACCCGTCGAGCAGTTGGAATAATCTGTCCACCACCTCTGTGAATAGCGTCAGCATGCAAAGTCACATCGTAGATGTTGAATCGGACTCCGCGCAAATTTTCTTCAGCCAAAACACCCTGGAAATTAGCAAAAAATTAATAATTGGTTGATTGATGGATCAATGATAAAGATTAAAGTTGAATATTTCCTTCTTTCATACCTCTTTCGTGGCCCATTGGAAGCCAGCTACAACGCTGTCCTTGATTTCATTCAAGTATTGCACACCTTTAGTGCAATCAACTAAGATGTTAGGCCCAGTTCCGTCCGGTCCAAAACACCAAATCTTCCTCGCTTCGGTAATATCGTAATCGTACTTGTCAGTCAAGTACCGAGCGCGCGCTTTAAAATCGTCTCGAGCAGTTACTTCACCCTGACAGTTTAATTAATTAATTAATTAATTAATACAATAAAAAAGTGCATAAATCAATCTGTTTCTTTCATTACCTTGTCAATATCTTCGGCAAGGCCTTCGGGCATGGGTTGAGCCCTCATAAAAAGGCGGTTGTGCTTGTTCGGCGACTTGGCTAAACACGTGATGCTGGATTCTTCGCTCACCGTCTCGCGGTAAGACACAACTGGATCGGACACTTTAATCGGGATACAAGCGTGGTCTTCTTCCAAGTCCTTCAAACAAATTTCCAAATGCAATTCGCCGGCTCCAGCGACAATGTGCTCGCCCGATTCTTCAATGATGCATTGCACCATAGGATCAGACTTGGCCAATCGTTTTAACCCTTCCACCAATTTTGGCAACTCCGACGGATTTTTTGGTTCCACAGCCACACGCACAACCGGGCTGACGGAAAACTTCATTACCTAATTATAAAAAATGTTCATCGCAATTCGTTCATCGATTATTATTCATTAATATTGATTAGGTTATTCGATCATACTTTCAAGTTGTGGGCATCCTTAAATGTCGATATCGTGCCAGTTTTAACCAAAAACTGATCTACCCCAACTAATCCGCAAATATTTCCTGACGGCACGTCTTCAATCGCCTCAGTGTAGCGACCCATCATCAAAATTGTTCTAGGGAAAAAAGAAGAAAATTCTCGTTATTCTGTCTGGCAGTTTCGCATTCGAATTTGAAAAATTACAATTACCTCTGAATTGCCTTTTCGTATAAATCTTCTCTCTTTCCAGGTGTGTAATTCGGCCCCATGATTCGAACTTTCTGCCCGGTGCCTACAGTGCCGGAAAACACACGACCGAACGCATAAAATCGGCCTTTGTCAGTAGTCGGTACCATTTTGGAGATGTACATCATCAACGGCCCATTTGGATCGCAATTTTTAATGGCCACAGCCGCTTCGTCGTCATGGGGGCCCTCGTACAACATTTCCATGCGATATTTCTGCGCCGTTACAGGAGACGGCAAATGGATGGCTATCATTTGCAGAAGTGCTTCACCAGCTGGTAACCATTGGCGCATCACAATCTGAAATAAACAATTGTCCAATTAATTCCATTCACATCGTCTAGCGAGTCAACATGAGCAAACCTTAAGCAATGCTTTCCCATCCTTATCTTTGTCTTCTCCTTTAAGAACGATGTTCAATTTCTCAATCAGTTTCGGAATTTCGGTCGTTTTGTAATTCATTATAGCGTCAAAAACCTGAATATTGCAAAATTAATAAGAACATTGGAGTAAAAAAGTAAAAAAAGTGCTTGTCTGCTAATTTATTCACTCACCTTGTAAATCGGGTCGAGAATAAACATACAAAATGTGCGATTGTAGTCATCGAGACGAGATTTCGACCACTTCTTTGTTTTCGGATTATAAAAGTTATCGCCCCATAATTTCTTCATCAACTTGTCAATATCGATTTTAAACTTCTCCGCATACATTTCGGAGAATTGCTTCAGCGTGAATGCCCAGCCATGCAATCCAGAGCCGAATCCGACGTTACCACGACTCGGATCAACCTTAGCACGGAAAAGAAAAAAGAAAATAAAGCAGTTGTAAATTTGTACAAAAGTTTGAAATGTTGAAATAATCACCTTAACGTCTCCCATTGGACCAGTTTCGTCACCGTACGTAGCGATAATAACGTTGACATTTTCGACAATTCGTTGAAACGTTTGAAACAGATCTTCTGATTCCAACTGCAATTCCAAAAGCGCTCTGTCCATTTTATTCATGAACAAAACTGGCTTGATTCGTTCGGCGATTGCTTGACGCAGCACAGTCTCCGTTTGCACACACACTCCTAAATTTAAACAAGTAAATAAAAAATAAAAATAAAAAAGAAAATAGAAATAGAAATAGCAGAGGGAATTGAATCACAGATAATCTGTAATTGAATCGTCCCAACCTACCGCTCACGCAATCGACAACCACTAGCGCGCCATCTGTAACACGCAGCGCAGCCGTAACCTCCGACGAAAAGTCAACGTGACCGGGTGAATCGATGAGGTTAATTAAAAAACCTTTCGTCACTTTCTCTTTTTGCGATTCTTCCTTGATAAAACTCAAATCTTTCTCCTCAACCTCAAAATACATTGAAATCGCCCTAAAAATAATAGAAAAATGTCTTTCATCATCATTATCATTAATCTTTTTTCCCTTACGTTGATTTGATGGTAATACAACGTTCCTGCTCATCTTTTCGGGTATCGGTGAATCTCATTTCTCCAGCCTTTTGCGCAGCTATGATTCCGGCTTTGCCCACGAGCGAATCGGTCAATGTCGATTTCCCATGATCAACGTGCGCAATTACGGACATGTTGCGTATATTTCGCTTTCTGTCCATTAAACCTCGAATCTCGTCTATGGTAAAGTTCACCTTTTTATATTAATAAAAAAAAAAAAAAAAAAAAAAAAATAGTTGAAAATTAGATTCTTAAAATCGACAATCTTTAATCCGTTAAAGCGTTCTAAAATCTTAAACCATCTGCAATTCACATTTCAACAGATTTTCAGACAGATATACGGCTTTGTTTGAAAATCGTTTAAGGTGGCGATTGAAATCCATTGCCATCCGCGAAATTAACAGTTTAAATCCGTCTCGCTATGTATGTTTGCTTCCGTTGAACATTACTTTCATCAAAAATCTCGATATTGACTTACCATTTTCGTTTATAATTGATAGAAACACAAGTGTGTTCACATGCAAGACAGGATGGTTGCAATGTGGCACTGATGGCAGACTCTGGCTGCGGAAAGGAATTTTAACCTATTGCGACTGCTAATGTCGACAGTGGTGAAATCACTGCGCGTAATCGAGGCTATGTTGAGTGCAGTGACGTCATATTTTGTAAATGTAAATGGTACTCGCGCACAAAAATTAGCGTTGTCTTTTAGTTACATCAAATTCCGCTGCAACTATTATAACATCCGGTATAGTTTTGGGTATAGTAAACTTGAAATAGAACGAGAAAAAACACACGTGTAATAACGTGTAATAAATAATAAATTTTAAAATTTAAATATTAATAAATATTATTGTTTGACTAAGAAAACGTGGAAAATGTGGTGACTCATTCTTAGTCACAAATACAAGCTGGTTCGAGAATGTTTTAAATGGTGGAAAGAAAACTTGGTCAGACTTGGCAGTTTATAATTCGTTTAATATAATTCGTTCAAAATTGGTGAGTATGTTACGGTAATCGGCCCGCCCGTCCAACAATCAGTGACTGCATTTTAAGGGGAATCTTTATTCAATTTATACATTCTGCATTAGTGTTAAATTAGTTTGGTTTGCACATAACGTGCGCCATTTGTAACCCAATTAATGATTGTAATTCTAACTCTAGGCTATTATGCTTCGGGATCGCAGGAAATGTTTTCAATGTTTGTGTTTGTCCATAACAAACTGAAATAAAAAAAAAAATAAAAAATGTTGTTTACTTGTTGTGAAGTGGTGTCATTTTTTACTGAATGAATGAATGATGTAATTAATGATTTAATTGCCTCTTTCTTTCTTTCTTTTAGGCAATGTTGCTGTAATATATCAGCGCATATGAGTGCCTTAAAGTAAACAGAAACTGGCCAGCAGAAACCATGACAGATATTTTGGATCTAGCAAATTCTGATAGCAGTGAGAATGAGGACATTTCTCAATTATTTCCTAGGTGCAAACCTAAAATCGCGAGTGATGTGAATTTAAACAAGGCTAATGAAGAATGTTCGGTTTGCGTGCCACACGAGAAAAATTGCAACAGTGTATTAGAACATAATGGAATTTTCGAGCAAGGTAATTACATAGTTGATTCCATTGCGGATGAATCGCAGGAAGAAGACCGATCAGTTGTGAGTGCTTACGGAATGTTTGGCATTAACTGTGCGGAAGAAGAGAAGGACGAGGGAAGCAAAAACCAGACTGCTGAAATTAATTCATTTCAAGAATTTAAGTTGCGGGAAAGCAGAATTGAAATTGCAGGCGGTCGAGAAGTTTTTTCAACAAACCGTACTCGACATTCTAGAAAACGTGTAAACGAAGAAAGCAACAATTTGGCTCCTTTGGCTCCTTTGGCTCCTTTGGCTCCTTTGGCTCCTTTGGCTCCTTTGGCTTCTTTGGCTTCTGTGGCTGTTTTGCCCGATGTCAGAGCAAGTGGGAATTCAAATTATCGTATAGTTGGAAAAGCTGAAACTAATATGACGTCTAAGAAACTTGTGTGCCATCATTACGGAAAGCCTGAAGCGGTTGTTTATGAAGCTCAGATTGCTGGTTCTGAAGTTATATATGATGACATTGGAGATTGGACTCACGCAAAGGCCATCGACGAGTTTGTTGGTAATAATGAATTGAGTTCAAACGAAGGCGATTCTTTGTCTCCGCCTCCGTCGACCGGAATAATAACCAGAATAACCGAGATCGAAATTGGAAAGGAAATGGAAATGGAAATGGAAATGGAAACGGAAATGGAAATGGAAAATGAGATGTTAGAAAAGGCTTCCTCCTTAATTGACAATTTACAAATTGCCGAGTATGAGGGTTCACCCAGACGGTATGGTCCGCGACCAGGACACCCGGAAAGAATTGTGCAAAACATTACACTAGAGGACACTTTGAAAACATTATTTGATGAAGAAATGACCGAACAAGTTGAAGCTGGAGATGGATTAAAGCAAGTTGCGAAATACAAGAAAAACAGTAGTTTATATGTTGGTCGTAGGTTAGCGCATTTCCAAACTTCGTTGGGCGAAGAGAGTCAAAAAAACTCAACGGATGAATTGGAATATTGCTGTTTGGACGATGGTATGATTAATAAAATGTTGGGTGTGCTAGATGAAGACCGCGAGAGCAATAGCACCAATCCTGATCCTGATACGGAAGATCTAGCCGAAACAGAGATGGGTGAACAAGTCGGGCAGAGCCGTAATTTCACTCTGAGTCCAGAAACTACAGATTGTGATAGCAACGACTTGGAAAGCGAAGTTTCGTACGAAAACGATGAGTGTGTTTTCTCCGATCAATTATGCTCGAGTATGCCTGTTCTTGAAGACGGTTTATCTAGCGGGCAAGGTAGCGATGCAGAGGACGATTTGAGAGAGATAGATAATCCAACTGCACTGCTCATAAAAAAACAGATTAGTCAGATAAAGAAAGAAATATCACGACGTGTATGCAGAAAGAATGCCAATGCCAGTGAGTGTGACAATGGCAATGGCAATGGCAATGGCAATGGCAATGGCAATGGCAATGGCAATGGCAATGGCAATGGTGAAATTCAACAATTCATATATGCCCAAGCAATGGATGATACTGTTAATTTAGATTTTTTAGACCCTTTGTGCAAGCAAGGATCTGTAGACGATGTAATTAAAGAAATTAAACAAGCTATTTTGAAAACAAAGATATTGAAACCATCGTGCACCGAAGTCTGCGCTGAAAGTGAAAAACCAATCTGGCTTCCTCGACCACTCTACAATCATCAGAAGTTTATAGATGATACAAGCGGAAAGAGTATTAAACTGCAGAAAAATGATGATGGCCAAGACGAAGGTAAGAGAGGAAGAATCTTATGAAATTAATTTAAAATTGTAATAATATTGCAACTAAAGACGAGTGTACAGTGTGTTATGTTATCGCGCTATGCATGTATAGATACAATATCAAAAATCGAATTGACGCTTGAGAGTAATAATACAAAATCTTGCAAAGAATCAAATGAAATGATGTGATATCTTTTTTGAGTAGTATTTTTGGGCCACACAAACAGAGGCTCGTTCAATAATACTTCTGAATTCTGCAAGCTGATGTTAAAAAAGTTTATCTATTTGCGTGCAAATAAAGTTCAGCTTGTACTGATAAATTTAAAAAATTATGGAAAAACTACCTTTTCAGTGAGGAAAAAAAAACCTGGTTTGTGCAAATATCAAATTTTTTGTTTTTGCGTTAAAAACTTAAAAAATATTATTTTATCAATATTTGAGCTAGACGCACATTTTTAAGGGACTAAAAGCTAAAACAACTTAAAATCATATGTTTTGAGGGACTATTGTTGCTCTCTGGACGCTGTATTTGACTTGACGTTATAGTTGGTATTCGGTATTCCCCATGCTAAATGTATAGGATTTACGCCCAACATGATAACAATCGCGCGCATTCTCAATGTTGTCTTGATGTTTTAGCTCACTTCTATTTTGTTTTTTGTCGTCCCTTCCTTTTCACATTAGCTTTAAACACGAAAATATTTTTTTACTGAAAAATTATTTAATATTTTAATTTTTATTTATTTTAATATTTTATTATGTTTGAATAGCTTGATCCAATAAACCAATAATAAAAAAAAATGGTGTCGTTAACCTTTTAAGTTATTTAGGTTTAACATTAAAATAAAATTAATAAGTTATGTGCCATTAGTTTGAAATAATAAGATTGAACATTATTATATTACTATAATTTATTATAATTATTATACTATTATTTACTATAATTTGTCTGTATAATTGTCTTATTTGTTTATAAGGGTGATAGTTCTTGCGAAGTAAGAAACTTGGCTAGACTATCTTTTCCAGTGACATTAGGGTTAGAGAGTCAGTTGAATGATCTTGGCAACCTAACCTAGGTGTAGAGAAATTTTTAAAAATTTATAGCATCATGCAGTTATGTGCTGAGGTATCGTTTAGGTCTTTTTCGTTTCCGGTCAGTACGTGGACAGGAAATGAATAATTTAATGTATTCACTAAAAATCCAACCATTGTAAAAGTAGTGTACAAAATGACCCTTGTTTGTTAGCAATTCTTATTACTTAGGGATTACATCTGAAGATTCTCGGCGAATTATGATCTCGAAAATCGAAATTTTTAAAAAGTGAAAGTTTCACTTTGCATTTTCTCAAAATTTTGGCTAATAGTTTGTATTACAAAGTTTGTAATACAAAGTTTGTAATACAAAGTTTGTAATACAAAGTTTGTAATACAAAGTTTGTAATATAAAGTTTGTAATACAAAGTTTGTAATACAAACTACTAATTAAATTGTCTACCAATTTCTATAGGACACTGTTAACATGTTGTCTTTGCCGACTGCTATTCGGAACAGGTCATCAATCGAGAAAAAAAACAGTAAAGTTAGTCAAATTGTTAGCTTGGAACTGGATTCATTACAAAATATATACAGTAGCTGCATTCCAATATTCCAAACATGACTGAAACGAACCGAAACGCGCGTTTCGTGTTGGTGACCATGACGTCACTTTTGACATAGTTTTTGTTTCATTAGCAAAACGTGGCTGAAACGAAAATGTGGAAATTTTTGCGATTCCAGAGAAATGACAAGCGTTTTAGGTGCGATTGACTAATTTATAACCCGAAATCAACAAAACGAAATTAGAAAACTGAACAAAACGAAATAATGAAACTGAACAAAACAAAATAATGAAACTGAACAAAACGAAATAATGAAACTGAACAAAACGAAATAATGAACTGAACAAAACGAAATAATAGGTGCATTCAGGAACTAAAACTCGTCAAAAACGAGTTTTGTGTGTGGTTAGTTTTGTGTGTGTTTTTGTGTATAATTGTGAGTGATAAAATCTGAGGCACGTTTTAGCTAAGTTTTAGGTAAGTTTTAGCTACGTTTTAGCTTCGTCTTAGCTTCTATCACATGACTTGAAGCAGTCATGTGACTTTAAAGCAAATGGCACCGATCTAACTCTACAATAGTAGAGTTGGATGCTGCGCAGACGAGTGCGCAATTGTAAGACACAACTCGTGTCTCGTGAAACACTAGAATTGTAGCGTTTCCTAAAACGCGCGTGCACGCGCGTTTCTTGGCTTAAACCTAAACGTTTCCGGAAATGACGACACATTTCAGGAAACGAAACGAGGGAAACGACTGAAACATGAAAATGTTTTAGTTCCTGAATGCACCTAATGAAACTGAACAAAACGAAATAATGAAACTGAACAAAACGAAATAATGAAACTGAACAAAACGAAATAATGAAACTGAACAAAACGAAATAATGAAACTGAACAAAACGAAATAATGAAACTGAACAAAACGAAATAATGAAACTGAACAAAACGAAATAATGAAACTGAACAAAACGAAATAATGAGACTGAACAAAACGAAATAATGAAACTGAACAAAACGAAATCATTCCTAAATTAACCTAAAACTAAAACTAAAACAAAAACTAAAAACTAGGAATATTGGAATGCAGCTATTGTATCAGAACCACAGAGTTGCATAGTCAGTTTAATTGCTAATCTTAAATCGTTTGCGTAGTAATGGCATTGAGAATGGCATAGTATTCTGGCAAATGTCAAGGGTGCCAGGTGACTGAGGGCGTAGTTTTGATTGATTTTATTTATTTTAAATGTAAACGGTATTTTTTGGTCTATAAACTGCATTTTTGGTCTATAAACGGCATTTTTGGTCTAAAAACTGCACTTTTTGGTCTAAACTGCACTTTTTGGTTTAAAATTTGCACTTTTGGTCTAAAAATTGCACTTTTGGTCTAAAAATTGCACTTTTTGGTCTAAAAATTGCACTTTTTGGTCTAAAAATTGCACTTTTTGGTCTAAAAATTGCACTTTTTGGTCTAAAAATTGCACTTTTTGGTCTAAAAATTGCACTTTTTGGTCTAAAAATTGCACTTTTTGATCTAATAATTGCATTTTTTGGTCTAAAAACCGCTTTTATGCTCAAAAACTAATTTTTTTTCTATTTTTCAACTTGTATTTACTATTACTTTTTTTTAAAATCTTGAATCTTGACTTGAATCTCGAGAATGTGATTTTGGAATCTCGAAATCTCGAGATTTCAAATCAGGTTTGAGATTGCAATCTCGTATCATTTACTAAGTTTACAAGAACACGCTTTTCTGGAAAATGACGTCATCATTTATCAAGTGGAAAAGTGGAAACTAGAGTGAATACTCCATTTTTTACTTTTCCACTTAAGAAATAATGACGTCATTTTCCAGAAAAGCGTGTACATGTAACTAGAGTAATTGTCTCACATGATGATACTAATAACAGAAACCGAAACAACAAAAAAAACAAGAGCCATCACACATTGTTGGCAATCGTTAACAAAGTATCTTTCTTTGCATGATGACACTTATAGCTGCAACTGAAATGACTGCTTCTGCAGCTGCTTAGATTATAATGTTAATATATAGTGTTGGTTATCCTTGTGGAAGCCCATCATATAATTCTCAAAACATGAACCTCATTTGCATATTCAAATTCGAATGACAGTTTATTTACTTTACATTATTATAAATCTCATGCTTTAGTATTGTATTGTATTACATTATATAATTTTGATTGTAATAAATATATCTACATTTTCTCTTAATTTATAAAATCACACTTATACATTAGACAGTTTGCGCTTTCACGAACGAGATTTAATTACGAGACACGAGATAATTAATAAATATGAAATAAATTCATTTTTATTAATTATCTCGTGTCTCGTAATTATTAAAATTGTTTCAGATTGCGCTTGCACAAACAATCAAACACGAACGAAACGAAATAAACAAATGAACAAGAAACATGGCTTGCTCAAAAATTGTAATATTCTAGTGTAAATTATGTGTGTTAAATGGCATGTTTGTATAAAAAATAGTTATTTACAAACAAATTACTAACCTGGATGACTAAACACTACCGAAAATACAACGAGCCGATGAAAATCAAGATGGATGCCGTGCACGCTTCAAATTGCAGAACAATGCGCATGTGCGAAGTTTTGTGCATACTGCGCATGTGCAGAGCATTCGTATTATCAACTAATATACGAACGAATTGAAAAATAAATTTCGTATATTCGTAATACGAATGTTAAATTAAATACAAGATTTATTTTTAAAATCTCGTATTTATTTAACATTCGTAAATAAAAAAATTACGTTCGTGAAAGCGCAAACCGTCTTATCACGGACCGGTATGCGCCATGCGTTTGAAAGACGCTTGATACCTCGAAAACGAGAGAGCCTTGGTTTGAATGAGGCCCTGAATGGGTGCAGAACTAGAGGCGTTCGCAACCACCGCATTCGTGTCGATTGATACAAATAAAAATGTAGTTCAGGTTGATATTATCTTACTCTCTAAAAAGAACGCCGTTTAAAACCACCTAATCACTTAAGAAGTGAGAGAATAGAATCTAATCTAAACCTAGTATCACTCAAAGGTGGAAGCCTAATCTGGAAAACAAGATGGCGGATCCCAAACTAAACTATTTCAAGCAAAGTGAACATTCTTCTTGCCTTTCTGTCTTTTAGAATAATAAATGCACGCGTATACAATTTACTATTATTCTGACCAGGTCCAGCCAGGTTATGCGCCACATAAGCCCTAAAAATACGCGTGAATACTTAGAGAAGAATGCAGAATGAAACACATGAAAACACAGTTGGAGATGACCTTCAAACAAGGGTGAAGGGACCAGCCCTCTACTAGTTGTGTGCTGTTCGCTAGCAGGAGAGAGAGTGAACTCCAAAAACTTGGAAAAGTACATCAAAAACTCATACTGCATCCTCATTGGTCCCCAGAAAGTGAGGAACCAACGAGAGTGCAGGAGTAGTATGAATCACTCACTTAACATGCACAAAATCGGGTCATTCCAACTGTAGGACCAAAATAACACAAGGGGATTACATGACAAATGAGTACAGTCATCACAAACGGCCTTGGCCAGACACACAAATGGATAAACGTAACACAAAAAACAAGACATGTAAATTTGTTAAAAGCAAAATTTGGGTTTATTAAGGGAAACACAAAAGGAACGCTTAAACACATTTTACGTCCGTGACAGTCTATTATAATTTAAAATTAATCAATTGTAATACCACAAGCGCTAGTGTGATTGTTGAAATAAGCTTGTAACAATGAATTTTTTTACTGGGTAGAAATCACGAGTGCATCAAAAATTGTGACCTGAATAAATCACGAGTGTCCGCAGGGCACGAGTGGTTTATTCTGGTTGCAATTTTTAAATGCACGAGTGGTTTTACCAATGAGTAAAAAAAATGAATGGTTGCCAGCTGTTTCGACAATCACTAGCGCGAGTGGTATTCGGGAAGAAAATCTAACGAGAAAAACTACAACAACAACAATTCTATATCTTTATTTCTTAAAAGACTTCACGAGATTTTGCGAGATTCTATGGGATTTCAAGGGATTCTACGAGATTTTATGAGATTTTACGAGATTTTACGGGATTTTAACAAAATACCTGAGCAAATGTAAATTCTGTGGAATCTCGTAAAATCTCGCAAAATCTTGTAAAATCTCGCAACATCTCGTAAAATCTTGCGAAATCTTCTGAAATCTTTCGAAATCTTGTGAAATCTCGTGAAATTTTGCGAAATCTCGTGAAATCTCGTGAAATCCCGTGAAACATCGCGCCATCGCCATGGGGTGGATTGGCTCGCTCTGATGGCTAATTGTTTCAGAAGTGGATAAAACAAATTTATTTTCGGATATTTTTTCATGGTGCTAAATAATCAAAACAATAGGGGCGCCGACCAATGAGATTTGTCCAGAAATCGAATTCAATGAATCCGCGCGTACGCTCTTGTCGATAGTTTTTATGAGTTAGATTCTCATTTTTAAACAAGCTTGCAACTTGGGTGCTGTTACAAGTCAACATCAAAATACCTGGGACACCTCACCACATTCAAAAATTAAAAGTTTTATTATTGATTTAAAGTACATAACAGCCAATAAATGAAAAAAAATGCCTCTATGTTGTGTATCATGTCATTAGGAACAAAAATCTGTATAAAAAGGATAAAAATGGTCAACTGGTTAAGTAAATAAACAACAAGTAAAAATTATTCATCAATTAAAATATTTGGAACAGACAAAAAGCAAATCAAAATATCTGGGACAGTAGCTGAAAAGTGCATTTTTGGCACAAATATTATAGTGCAGCCTATGTAATATGCAAATTAGGTTGTGCATGAAATTTGAATACTTTTATGACTCAGAATGCCATGCATCATAGCCAAGCTGCAAGTATGGCACCTGGCAAAGCTTTATCGATCAATATACGTGAAAAAATCATTTAAAAGCACAAGGATGGTAAATCAGTACGTGAAATAGCAAGCAAGAGAATTATATATTTCCAAAAGTTCAGTTGGTAGAATAATTCAAAAATTTAAAGAGAGCTGAACAGTAATCAGAAATAAACCTACAGGCAGGCTTAAAATGACATCAAAAAGAGAGGACCGATCTTTAAAGAGCTTAATTAACTCAAACCGGCGATCCACATCAGTGGAAATTACACAGAAATAGTCAACAGATTTCAAACAAAGTGTCGACCAGTACAACTCAACGACAGATCCATGAATTAGGCTATTCGTTTTATAAGGCAAAAGTCAAGCCTTTACTCAAGAGAAACTCAAGAGCAGAATTATGCAATGCAAAAGGTGTCAGACACAGTCAGTGTTAAAAATAACAGTATGATGCTTTGGCACTGAAGATTTGGCCATATGAATTTTGAGTCTCTGAAGATGTTAGATAAAAATAATATGGTTAAGGATATGGTGCTGAAGAATGAGCCTAATATGGTTTGCAAGTATTGTGCTGAAAATAAATTAATTTAAAAATCTATTTTTAATGCATATCCTAATTAAGATTTAAAATTTTAGTGTAATGACATTATGGATATACTTCTAGTTTAATCTTTCATTATTCTATCTACCATAGGCCTTTCGACTGTTCACCAGTCTTCTTCAGTGGTTTATGATGATAATTCTACATTTCATCCTTTATATACTCTACACATTGTTGGGTGAAACGTCTTAAAAACATTCCTCTAAACACAACAATACCAAAAACGTTTTTACATCATTCTAGATAATTCCAGTATGAACCATGCATCTCATATTTTTCCTTCTAGTTGAGATGTGTTCTAAATTTAGTTTGTTATTTATTTCTTTTTCCAATGATGTGCTTCTTTCTCCAATATTATTAGAACTTTCTTCTTCTTTCAAAATCAACTGGTTTTCATCTCTGGCCCTATTTGCCAGAATTATATGGCGCTTATCTGCTTCATTTTGAATTCTTTGATTCTCTTCTATAATAGTATTTATAGTAGACATTATATTGTCTTTTTTATTATTCTTGGCAATGGCTACACTCATCCAAGCTAAGTCTTTGATTCCAACATTGCCATTCATGAAGCAACCATTAATCATCATCTGCATAATGAAATGTCCTTCTAAAGATCTGCATCTATTCCAGTTCTTTTCATTAACTATCATATGTGCTCTTTTCCAATCCATTTCATGAGTATCACAATTGTCTTTGATGTGGATATAAATAGCACTTTTTTCATTCTTTTTTTCTACTGCTTTTTTATGTTCTATTATTCTAATTGCTAAAGCTCTACCTGTCTTCCCAATGTATGCTTTGTTACAATTTTTACATGGTATTTTATACACTCCTATTCCTGGCTCATTAGTATGGGAATTAATCTTTAGTCTGTTTTTAAACTATTTCTGTTATGCACTGAAACTTTATCTTTTAATTTGAAAACTGATACAAATTCATCTGCACTATTGTTATTAGATATACTTTCTAATATTTCTTACTTGTATCTTTTAACACTGGATTTTTTCTTCTAACAATCCATTGGTAACTCCAACGATGTAAAACATTAAGAGGATAACCACTGTTAATAAAATATTTGGTCCATTCCTCTACACCTTCATCAATAGTATTTGCATCACTATTAGCAAATTTGATGCGATTTAAACCTCCCCAAAAGATTCCTTTTTTAACATTATAATTTTGTAAAGATGACCAATGTACAATCCTTCCAGCACCAAATTGGTTAGGTAACCATTTTGTGGCAATCTTATTTTTACCAAGTCTACTTTTAACAATTTTGACAGTTGTATCTAAATATTTAACTTCACTTCCTGAACGTTCTAATTTGATCTTTAGAGTTCCTTCCTGATTCCAGTTAGTACCAAACTCATCAATTATTTGTTTGTTTCCTATCAAGGTCATGTCATCAACAAATCTTCCAAATAATTTGGGTTTTTTTGACATGTTTTTAAGCACCTGGTCTTCCTTTTTTCTTGTTACTGTTTCTGCCAACAGTGGACTCAAAAACTCCACTGGCTTGTCTGAACCACAAACTATCCCATCTGAAAACATTGTCATCCATGCATAATGCAACCAGATCTACAAGCTCCTGAGGTTCCCAATGTTTGTCATCAATGGTAATCCAACCTCTTTCATCTACTAGTTTGTTGAGAATTATAGTTAGTTCATCTAATGCTTCTTTTCTATCTATTGTGAGAAACATGGATTCTATGTCAAAAATAGCTATTTGTTCATCATCATCCAGCTCTACTTCTTTAATGTCTTCTATCCAATTTTTGGTTGTAGTATAAGATGATTTCTTTTTGGGAAGAAGTAGCCTGAGTTGTTTTGCCAGCCACCAACTCAGACCAGCAGTAGTACAAGTTTTAGTGTTAATGACTGGTCTAACCTTCTCATCTGTTCCTTCTTTATGGATTTTGATTTCCTTCTATTTAAAACAGAATTTCTTTCTGTTTGTAAAGGATAAATTGATTTGTGAACTTTAGCATTCCATTTGTCTAACTTGTTATAATTATTCATTCGAGCCTGAACCTTTCTTTCAAAACTATGAATATTTTTAGTGTTGAAATTATCTAATTTAATATATATGTTAGAATCTAAATGTTCTTTAATTTTAAGATTTAAATCATCTACTTTGATAGTTATTATCTTGCCTTCTTTATCTGCTTGTACAACAGTGATTTTCTCATTTCTAAAATCTTCTTTCATTTTGACTATTTTTGAAAATAAATTAGTACGCAGCCCATTTAAATCAGAAGTGAAACCATATGCTACTGCGTTTTTCCAGAAGATTCATGTGGATGTATGTGGTCCCCTACCAACTACATCATTGGCAGGATCACGTTATATTCTACTAATGGTTGATGATTATTCAAGAAAATTTTTTCCTTATTTTTTGAGATTCAAAGATGATGTGATGGATATTTTCATTGACTTTGTTACATTGTATGAAAACCAATGCAATACAAAATTGAGAATTGTTCGCTCAGACAATGAAGGCGAATTTACACCTTTAAGATTTGAAAAGTATTTATCAAATAAAGGAATAAGACACGAGACTACAGTGCCATATACACCACAACATAATGGCACTGCAGAACGAGCAAATAGGACCTTATTGACTAGAGCTCGAGTTATGATTCAAGATGCTGCTCTTCCAATGGAATACTGGGCCTAAGCAGTTCAAACAGCAGCATACTTAATCAATCGATCCCCAACAAGATGCTAATCTCATCGCGACATGATTAGCATTACGCCAGAGAAAGCATTTACTGGACAAAAGCCAGATATGACGCATCTTCGGATTTTTGATTCAATTGCTTACGAATGGCAGCTAAAACACACAAGAACAAAGTTGCAACCTACAGCAAAGCCAATGATATTTATCGGATATTCTACGACACAGTCTGGATTGTTAGTATATTGTAAATTGGAATATTTAGGTCTGCAAGTGTGCGGAACCAATATCAGATCATGTACTTAATTTAGAGTTTTTATCACTATAATAGGTTTATAGTTTATTGTTTGGCCCATGTGTATATGTGTACTTATGTGTTTATAAATGATTGTCGGACTCTGTTTATTTTATGTGAAAACAGAGTCAAGTTTTATATTTTAGTGTTTGAAAATTGTTTAAGGTTTTTTCCCAATTTTTATTGCGCCAATCCATATGTAAGAAGTACACAGAAATGTTTTTTTCCTTACCTATGATCATGGGATATGTCTGCAATGTGATGGATAACATTGGTTTAGTTGATCTGGCTTGTTATGTCATGTTCTGTGATTTTATTGCTTGTTTAAGCTCTTTACATGACACACTGTCATGATGTCATGACAGCTTGTCATACTTTATATTTTGCTAACTTAAGTATTTTTCATGACATACTGTTATGATGTCATGGAAAAATTTATGTGATGACCACACATGTCTCTGGTCTGGGTTCTAGACAGTTACTCTGGTTCCCGTGTCTGTACCGCCAAGATGGCGCCCTTTTTGTTCTACCTGCTCAATAAAACCAGGAATTGCTCTTTATGGACTTTATGCGTGAGTTTTCTCGATTTTAAGAATTAATTTGGCTTTTTATCATTGTCGGCACTATAAGCGGTTCGTCCGCGGCCATACCGAGTTGTTTTCCCGCTGAATACGTGCGCCGAGGCCCGGGCACGTCGACGCAACGTTTGGCGACATTCGTCGCCATTGGCAACCATAAGGACGAGGCCCAGACGCGCCGAGAATCGATGTTTTCTCATATCGCGCGTACTAAAAACGTTGTGCGATAATCGAAGATTATCGCAAGTAACAGGAATCGACAAAGCCGCCAGACCGAAGCCGTGTTGTGCCGACGCCGCCGAATCAATTGAATTTCACGGGACGCGTATCGCCAAGAAGCCCGACATCAGAGAAACCTGGATTTCGGTTTCAAAGCGGCATTTCTCAAATTCCGAGAAAACCGCTTGCTCGAAAATTCTGAATTTAAGGTCGGATACTACTCAAGGCATCCTGGACACAGTCCGATATTCGGCGGAACCGAATTCGGACGATTTCGAGCCGACTTTTGAATCGACGGGAATCACGATACTTTTTGGCCGCATCCGGGCCATCGGCTCCCGCCGGACCGAAATCGATTTTGCGTCAAAATCCGAAATTGCTGATTTTCGATTTTTCACCATTTTGGCCAGCTGCGAGCTTCCACCGCGGTTGACCATTGCCTGAGGAAGATCCAATACGTACATGGATGACGATTATATGATCCAACAACAAAGAAAATTCGAGTTTCACGAGATGTCACATTTGATGAATCTAAATCCGGAGCCACACTAATTAAACGTACATTAATTGAAGATGTATCGGATAATATTGCATATGTTGAAATTGATGTAACTAAGCCACCTGATGAACATAATTTACCGGTTGCTGGTTTACCAGTTCGACGATATCTCCAGCGGGATTGACGACAGCCACAACCATACGTAGCTCAGGATTGGAGAATACACAGGATTCAAAGATTGGGACCAAGAAGTGTAAGATCTCAAGATAATATTTCAAACGCTCAGATAGCACAGTTGGATCGCTCTGAAGAAGTTCAACAGTTTGGCAGAGATAAAGAATTATCAGAACCACGAACTTTTGATGAGGCAATGCAATCTGAAAAAGCAGATAAGTGGAGGAAAGCTATGGATGCTAAATTCAAGTCTCATCAAGATAAACACACCTGGGATCTTGTTCCCAAACCATCTGGAGTACGCATAATTGGATCAAGATGGATATTCAAAAAGAAGTTGCGAGCAGATGGAACAATTGATGAATTTAAAGCAAGGCTGGTTGTCCAGGGCGTTAACCAAGTTCCGGGTCTCGATTACGAAGAGGCTTATACCCCAGTAGCCAAATTAACTACAATAAGAATTTTGTTGGCTATAGCAGCGACTTATGACTATGAAACCCGACATTATGACTTCAAAACTGCATACTTGAATGCGAAGTTGGCTGAAACTGTCTATATCAAACAACCTAAAAGTGAAGATCAAGAGCGTAACCTCACCACTTGATACCTCAGCAAAGTTGGAAGATCCCAAGTATCAAGGCGAAAAATTGACTATTCAATCATACAGAGATCATCGGTTGTCTGATGTAGTTGGCCGAGGCTACTCAACCGGATATAGCATACCCGGTGGCGTACCTATCCCAATGGTTAAATAACATACCACTGAAGAAGACCGGTGAACAGTCGAAAGGCCTATGGTAGATAGAATAACGAAAGATTAAACTAGAAGTATATCCATAATGTCATTACACTAAATTTTAAATGTTTTAAATAAAGAATTTCTGCAATGAGTAGAAATAATACGTTCATCTTGGAACATTTTAACAAATTCAGCTGAATTTGCATTATTTGATACGCTAGCCAAATATTTTTCTGTTGGTTTTGGAATGGGGTTCTTTCTTCTTTCAATCCATTCATTTCCCCATTTTTTAATAATATGCGGGGGATATCCACTATTAATAAAAAATCCATTCCATTCATTTATCCCATCATCTAGTGCTATTGGTCCACTATTAGCTGCTTTAATTCTATCAATACCTCCCCAATAGATTCCTTTCTTAACATTGTAATGCTGGGCTGAAGTCCAATGAACAACCTTCCCTGCACTAAACTGATTTGAAAGCCAAACAGTGGCTATTTTATGTTTCCCAGAAGTAGTTTTAACTATTTTAGCCATTGTGTCCAAATATTTAACATGGTCTCCAGAACGTTCAATGGCTATTTTTAAACTTCCACTCTCATTCCAAATTTCAGCAAACTCTTTTCCCACTGCTGGAGGACCAACAAGAACCATGTCATCAACAAACCGTCCAAAAAGTTTTGGTTTAATAGAAAGTCGTGGCAAAACAACTCTTTCTCTTATTCTGGCTACAATTTCAGCCAAGACTGGGCTCATACTATTACCCATAAAACACCATCATTTTGTCTAAACCATTCACCATTCCATCTGAATGTGTTATCCTCAAGACAAATGCTAATCAACTCAATAATATCTTCTTTTTTCCATTCGATGGAGTCAATCAGAATGTGACCATTGACTTCATGAGATAAAAGTATGTCAGATAACTCAGTTAAAACTTCCTTTTTATCTACTGTCAAAAACATTGACTCAACATCAAGTATAGTTATAACATCATTGTTATCTAATTCAATTACTTTTGGCT